>APFE031173596.1:4365-64865 GCA_000404065.3 Pinus taeda | reverse complement strand
ATAGAAAATAGATTTTCTATCATACAAGTAAGGACTTCCTAAAACAATTCCACATATATCCAAAGGAATTATGTCTAACTCAACCTCATCTACAAATGCTGACCCAAAAGAAAAATTGAGTTTGCACTGTCTAGTCACTTGTAGTTGTGCTTTATCATTCAACCATCCTAAGGGGTATGGTTTCTTGTGAGGTGTAGTTGAAAATCCCAATTTCTTTACAATTGCTTCATAAATTAAATTTACCTGTGAGCCACTATCAAACAAAGTATCAATCTTTTGATGTTTGGAAATAACTCGAATATGGAAAAGCTCACGTCTTTTTCTCTCATTTTCTTCATCAGTAATAGATTGTGTAGAATTACTAGTAGCTGCTTCAGAATTCTTACCTTTTATACCTGTGGCTGCAATGGTTGTTTCATCCCCTGAGTCTGACCCCAAATATTTTTGAATAGTTGTAGCAGTCTTCTTCTTCTTTCCCTCGAATTTCTTAGGTCTCAGCTCTGGATGCAAAATCCAACAATGCTCATCATCATGCCCATCCTTTTTACAGTGAGTGCATGAAGCCTTGCCTTTTTGTGTAGTGTTAGCCTTCCTTGCTTTCCACTTCTGCTTTCTTTTCTCCTTGCTCTTGCTTGCAGTGGGTTGGGATGATCCCCCAACTTCTAGATTTCCATTCTTTCCTCTAGCTTCTAGATCAGTAGCTTGTACAGATACCTCATCTATACTAGTGGGATTGAACATGAGGATGGTATGCCTCATGTAGCTGTGTAGACCACCAATGTACTTCAACAGAGTCTCTGGTGAGTCTAATGAGATTCCTAGAATCAATGCTCTCTTTCTAAATTCTTGAGTGTACCCTTGCACACTTTGCCATTTCAACTACCGAAGAGTTTTCCAACTCATCATGGCTTGTTGCATGTAGGCCAATGGATAGAACTGCTTTTTGATTGCAGAAACAAATTCACTCCAGACAGAGATAGTCTTACCATGTCTTTTCAGGTCAACTTGGGTTCTGCCTTCCCACCAAACCAAGGTAGTGCCTCCTAGGCGTAGGCTTGGAAACTGAATCTTGCTCTTGTCTGAGTCAATGTTCTGTACTCTGTAATAAACATCAATTGTCTAATCCAATTTTCCAACTTTTATGCATTTAGCTCTCCATCATTTATAGGCAAATCAAATTTAACATCTAGCTTGATCAAAGATGCTTTCTTGTTATGTACAGGGCTATTAGGAGGTGTGAGAAAGCTTTCCTCTTTCCCTTTTCCTTTTGAGTGGTCATGGAAATGTGATTCATCTTCTCCTTTGTCCTGTTTAGAGCCTGATGAATCTTCAACCTTGTGTTTTCTAAAGTATTTATACATTTATTCTACCATGGACTTTATGGCTAGGAAAATTTCTATGAATTGAGGGTTTGGACCCGTAGGACCTTCCTCTGACATTGTCTTCCGAGGATAGACTCTCCCAATTTTAGGATTAGTTTCGACCAACTCTCCTTCTCCTAATTTGAGCTTTGATCTAGTGAGCATTCACATCTAAACCAACACAAGCTTGTCTAACCTTAACAGCCTAAAGCTCTGATACCACTTGATCTGCAAATCACCCTTGAGTGACCTCAGTTAATTAATTATTGAATGAAGGTATTACAGACTCATGTGTTGGTGTGTGTCTATGTTATTTTAGGCAACAGATCGGTCAAATTGCAAAATACACAGACACTGGGAAATGGAAAACAACATAGAAATATAGTAAGCAAATACAAGAACACAACAATTAATAAGGAGTTCACCCCATCCTCCAGGGCTACGTCTCCAGTCCAGCTTTCAGTGGTGGCCTTCTTTTATTGTGTCTTAAAGCAGAGAAATATAATGAAGGAGCTCAATATGAGTCTCCTGAAACAAAATTGCTTTGCAAGGTGGTTCTCGGATTCCCCAAGCCACTAGAGCGCACAGACTCTTTTCCTTTCCAGCTCTTGACCTTCTGGTCTTTAATGGAAGGAGCCCAATGTGGTGCTCAGTCCTGACAGATCCTCTCAGGGATGGCTTGAACCTCTCAAGATCTCTAGTGCTCGACGTGCCTGTGGTCAGCTCGGCCTTCTATATTTCTTCTTGTTGCTTCATTGTCTTTTATTTTCTCTGTCATTGTCTTCTTCTCTCTAATTCTTCCTCTCGGCGTCCTCCCTGAGTGTGTTTTCTGTTCCCTGTTCATGGATTAAAAGCCAGTCGATCTCATGACTGCTCGATTCCCCTTCTTCCTCCGTCGGTTTGCCTACTACTGCTCGCTTGGAATTCCCTATCTTAGCGTCATCATCAATGGCTCACAGGGAGTGGCCACTTGTCCTCTTGTGAACTGTTCCAACTTTTCCTCGTTAGTTCGGTTCTTTGGTTACATCACGGAATGAGTCATCAGCCACCTTGGCAGTCAAATTGGACGTCAAATCCTTATAGATCTCAGCTTATTTCCCTGTCAAATCCAGTTCTTTCATCGGGCGCGTTCTCAGTCGTTAGATCTGGAGTGTCCAGATCCAACGTCATTCGCACATTTCGCGCAGTTGACTTGCTGGACCATGAGCGTGCGATGAGCAGCGGTTTTCTCTCTCCTCCGCTTACCACGTGTCAGGCATTGAATGGAATCGCTAGGTTTTAGCCAAATCTTCTTACCGCCCAAGGATGCCCCCGATACATAACACCAGTTTTTTGGAGCGTGGGTCCCCCTTTAGCCTTTTGCGCCTTTTCCCATGGTTTTCTCGGATTCCATGCGACCGAGCACTTGGGGCCTTTCCATTTCTAGGGGTTTTTCCCAATGATGCGCTAATTGCACATCATAAACTGCATCCTTTTCCCGATCTGGGCTTCCCAGATGCTAGTTTTTCCTCCTGCACAGTCTCCATGGGCCTCGATTAGCGCGCTTTGACCGAGGTCCTCGTCGTTCCACGCTGGCTTCCAACTGCCACTGTTCAAAGGTTTTTTTGATCGCTCTATGCTCTTGAATTTGAGGTTTCTCCCGATCTGATATAGTCATGGTACTTTGATTATTCTTAATGGATCCAATTCAGATCACAAGAGTTGGCACAACTACCAAGATTCGATGAATGGGAGGGATAAACTACCAAATTGGGAACTCCTATGGCCTAATTTGGTACAGGAGGAAATAAGGCGGAAAACTAGAGACATGACTTCATCTAAGGGTGAGGATGAAGATAGTTGCACCTTGTCTAGAAAGGCAAATAAAGGGAAAGGGAAGAAATCCTAATCCAAAGCAGAATCTAGTCAAGGGGGCAAGAAGAAAGACTTGTCTAGAATCAAGTGCTTTCATTGTCATGAATTTGGGCACTATGCCATGAAGTGTCCACACAATAAGACAAGCAAGAAGACCTCAGGAGGAGTGGCAGGTGAAGCCTTGGCTTCATAGTTTGAGTTTGATTTTACTCTCATTGCATGCATGGCCAACGCAGTGATCAGAAGCGTGTGGTACCTGGGCAGCGATGCCTCGTTCCAAATGACAGAGAATAAAGATTTTTTCAGTGATTTGGAGGAGAAAGCTCTCCATATGCACATCGAGATGTGAGATGATGGAAGGTATACTACAACTGGGATTGGTGCAAACACCTTTCAGAGGGAGTTGGGCTCCCCTCTCAAGCTCAAGGGTGTGATGTTTTTTTTGGGTCTAAAGAAGAATCTTATCTTCGTTGCAGTTTTGGAACACCATGGTTATGATGTGATATTCAACAAAGGAAGGGAATTCCTAAGACACATAGCCATGGGATAGGTCAAGTAGCTTGGGGTTCATGTGAAGAACCTCTAGAAGCTAGATGTGGAGGATTGTACTGCATTAAGCACAAAGGTGGAGAAGGTGCATATCCATAATGTCAGTGAACTTTGGCATAGAATACTTGCCCATTTGCATCATGGCACTTTGAAGATCATGCAACATATTACACGGGCCTCCCCAAAGGAGCAATAGGGTAGTAGGACACATGAAAAGGATGTACCTTAGGGAAGTACATAAAATCCACTTTCCATGATCAGGATAGAAAAGCACATTCAGTCCTTGAAAGGATCCACTTTGGACTTTGTGGAACTTTCTCGATAGCCTCCACTATTAGGCACAAGTAGTTTGTCATATTTATTGATGAATTTTCGCGAAAGTGTTGGATCTTATTCATGCATAAGAAGGATGAGACTTTCTCCAAGTTCTTAGAGTTAAAGGAATTTGTGGAGAAAGAAACAGGTAAGAAGGTGAAGGCTCATAGGAGTGATAATGGAGGTGATTACATGTCAAATGTGTTTAAAAAAAATGTGCAAAAGAAGGAAATTAATGAGAGTTATCAACTCCCCACAACCCGCAATAGAATGGGGTGGCTGAGAGGAAGAATTGTAGCATTGTGGGAGCAGCATGGGTGATGTTTCATGACCAAATCCTACCTCTGGACTTGTGGGTTGAAGCATGCAACACAAAGTTTTATTTGCAGAACAAGAGTTCTCATCATATTATTGGCATGATTAAACCCGGGGAGGATTTATCATGGAGGAAGTAGGATGTGTCGCACTTCAGGATTTTTGGAGCCTTTGTTTACTACCATGTCTCTAAAGAATCAAGGAAGAAGATAGAGTCGACAATAGAATTTGGATGTGAAGCAGAATTTGGACAGGTGTGAACCCATGGAGACTCCTCTAGTGACCAACAAGAGGAAGGAGGATGCCACTTCAGGTGAGGAAGTGGATTTGACTGTTTACCAGTAGTTGGTGGGTTCACTTATGTATCTTGTGAACACACAACCAGACATGTGCTTTACATTCAACCAGCTAAGCCAAGTTATGGGAGGCCAACCAAACTATTTTGGAGGGTAGCTAAGCATGTTCTATAGTACCTTAGAGGCACTACCTAGTTTGGACTTTGATACATATGGATAAAGGGAGTGAAGCTATGTGGCTTCACCGATGTAGATTGGGTGGGGAGTCCATCAGACCAGAAGAATACATCAGGTTGAATTTTTAGCATTGGGTCCGCAACGGCTTCTTGGTATAGTAGGAAGCAAATATCTGTGGCACTCATCTTGGCAAAATCAGAATACATGGTTGCAAGTCAATCAGCATGCGAGGCGATCTGGATGAGAAAGATATGTGTTGGCTTATTTAGTTAGATGATGGATCCTATTGTGATTTACTATGATAATTAGAGTTGCAACAAAATCTATAGAAATATTGTTTCTCCCGATCGATCCAAGCATATTTATATTCGGTATCACCATCTACAGGATTGTGTGTAGAGGAGGATTATGTTGTTGCAGTACATTTTGACATAGGAACAAGATGCTAACATTTTGACAAAGGCTTTATTAAGAGGGAAGTTTGACTTCCACAGGTGCAGGATAGGGGTGGTTGATAATCCCTTTCTTGTTGAGAGGGAGTGTTGAAAATGTAGCAAAAAAAATCTCAGTTTTACTTTGCCATGGTCAAACTAGACAAAAATTGAATTTCTATTTCAACATAAATCTTGGAGGTAGTTAATTGAGGTGACATGGCACTTGTCACTCAGTTAACTCAGTTAATTCAAGTTGGGGAAGCTTGAGTTTAGTTCAATATGTTTAATTGCTAATTTGTAGCAACCTATTTCAGTTAATTTGATTTATTATCAGTTTAACTGGTTCTAATTGTCAGAAGAACTGGTGGAGGTCAAGTTGTGGAAGTGGAACTTCAACCACACTTAGTGATCAATCAGCCCAAAAAAATTGTTGCATGTAGAGAATTCGAGTTACCCAGTTGAGATGGAGATTCCAAGGCAATGTACTATCGGTTGTAGCATATTCCAACATGTACAGTTGATGCATGCAGTCAGAGAAAGGACCTAAGGGAATTGCACAATTTAATAGTGAGAAATTCCTAATTAATAGGGGTCAATTTCCCAAGGGAACAATGCAAGGAAATATGAGGTCGGAGAGCTTGAAATTAGCTAAGTTTTTCCTAGATTCATTCATTCAAGCAAAGGGATAGACTATACACTTGAAAGGTGTGCTCAGGGTTGAGCGAGCATATGTATTTCATCTATATTCTCTGATTAATGCAATATAGATAGTAAGCGGTTTTGAGCAGTTGTTTTCCCGTAGATAAATCTATGCGCAATTGTGATGTTTCCTTTTGCATGTTTATGATTTGTGTTCAAGATGGTGAATTAACTTCCGCAGATCAGTAGAGTAGCTTCAAGTCTTGTGATTTAGTAAATTTCATGAGTATTTTGAATCTACACATTAATTTCTACAATGGCATTCACTCCATTACATCAAATCAATGAAGGAAGGACACATTGCATGTTGCACATATAGTTTCGATGCCTCTTAATTTTGTATGAACCCCGAGCTGATAATTTAAGTTGGTAGCCTTGGGAGTTGAAGCATTATTGTTGCAATACTGGGGCTCATCACCCTTTTTCCTACATCCTCTTCTTCCATCAATGGCACTCTTGAATCAATTGTCTTGTCTATACTCCCATTTCATCACTCTTATTCTTTGAACACAACATCTTTGTTGATTATGGTCTTCTTGGTGACATGGTTATTGTAAGCTTTTGATTACTTAGTATAACCAACAAATAAGCATTTTTCACTTTTATCATCCAACTTACCTTTTATTGTAACAACCCTGGTAAAAACTCCATGTAATAAAAGTTAATAAAGGAAAAATAATAATCACGGTTGATGGAACACTTATTCCAAGCTTAATGTTGCGAAAAATCCTAATGATGGGGATTAATTGTGATTGATTAATGGCTAAGGAAATTGGAAAAGGAAATGGTTAAGGCTTTGGAAAGAAAAAATGGCATTTTTGGCACATTTATTTATGAAAATAATGGAAATTAGGAGAAAAGGGAGGTGAAAGGTCACAGGTTGCATGTGAGGAGGAAATTGAAGGAAAATAATGGAAAATGAAGGACATAGAGGCCTCATCCATAAAAATGCTTTTGGGGATCAGTTGGCAACCTTTTGTTAGTTCAGTTTTGGAGTTCTCTTATTATTATCTCTCTCACATACTCTTGGAGACTTAGATTTTTCTTGGAGAAATCTTGGAGGGTGTGGCATACTTGGATTTTTGGAGCAAGAAGGCAAAGAAACAGTAGGAGAGCGCAAGAGGACATCGAGATCAGAAACTACAGTAGGATTTTCTTGCAGGTATCAAGTTGCATGTATGTTTTCCTCACTATTTTTGGCATGCATGGCATATGCATGTGGTTTGTTGGTTGTGTTGTGTCATTGGCATGGAGGGTGGTCGGGATTGACAATGGATTGCCTAGCCTTTCCATTTCCTGGATAGCCACGGAGATTGTGGGTTTATTTCCTTTTTCTGGTTTTTGGTTGGTTCTCATGTTTCCTTATCTTAGGTAGATGTGGGAGGAGGGTGTTAGAGAGTGGTACCAGAGCATGGTTCACCCCTCGAACTGGATGGGTTGTGTGTTGTTCATGCATGCATGTCAGTTGCGTGTGTGTCTCTTACAGTTGCATGTGTGTCTCTTACAGTTGCATTCCATGTGCTTGTTGCATTTGCATAATGTTGATCATGGTTGTAGTGATGTTGTCATGAGGAATTTGATGTTGTTATTGTGGAGCGCATTGTCATGTGTGTGATTGGTTATATGTTATTATACATCACTTACATGTTGTTATATGTCACTTGGTTACATTCTTGTATGTTTGGTTACATGTATCATTCTTGTAGGTTTGATTACAAGTATTGTTCGTTTATGCTCGATTACATATGTTTATGCATGTGTATGGTTGGTTAGGCATTGCTAATGCATGTTAATGTTTGCAAGTGGTCAAGTGTACAGTGATGTAGTGCTTGTTGTCATGCATGAGGTTGTGGTATGAGTTGTTGTTAAGGTCATACATTGGTGACTGGACCCTATCTAGAATGATGGTTTCATGGTCATATGCTTATGTTCTATGTTTCTATACACTATCATGATTATGTTATACATGTATCACGTTGATTTGTTGATCTTGCAGACAAGGTATCCTCCCTGAGCTATATTAAGGTATGTTGGTTTATTATGATTTGGTTTAGCTGACATGATATACCTTGCAGGAAGAAATATCAAATGGCTAGCAAGATGGTAGACTACAAAGACTCTCCCTATGAATCAAAAGAGCAATATGGTGTTGGGAACTCTTCTAATTTGGAAAATACACTGAGAAACTTAAAGGAAGAAATAAGGAGTTGTAAGGCAAATAATGATAGAATCATACGGGCACAGGAGAAGCTAGTAGAGGTAAATTTAGTGATACTTCAGAGTTTGTCAGATTTGCAGTGACAGGGACCACTTCAGATCAGCCATGAGAAGGATGAAAAAACTAATGGGGCATATGGTAGTAGGTCACATGGTGATCACAGATCAGATGGTGGTGACATGGTCAGAGATGGAAGATTGTTGGACACTTCAGATAGGAGGAGGGATAGACACAGGTGTCATTCTAGTTTTGGTTCAAATAGACATGATGATCAATATGATTATCATCCTTGTAGGAGGAGTGATAGAGGATACTTGTCATATGAGTTTAAGAAAGAAAAGCCGCCTACTTTTGATGGGGAGATGAAGAATTTGTAGGATGCAGAGGCATGGTTTCTTGGTATGAAGAAGTTTTTTAGGTTGCATGATTATTCGGAGAACATGAAAATGAGATTAGCTACATATAGTATAAAAGGTAAAGAAGACATTTGGTGGGAAGATGTGAAGAATTTCAGAGGTATACATGAGGAAGATTTTACTTGGAGTGAGTTTGAGTGGCTATTCAACAAGAATTATTTGTTAGAGAGATAATTTGATGACAGGGCAAAAAAATTCTATGAGCTAAAGATGGAATCTATGACAGATGATGAGTACACTAGTAAGTTCTTGGAGCTACTGAGGTATGTACCTTACCTCAAGGAGGAGAAGGCCAAGATTCAGAGATTCACTAGTGGGTTACAATGGCATTCAAATATAGGATTGAGTTCAATGCGCCTAGATAATTGGAGGAGGCCATCCGAAAAATAAATCATTACTATGAAAAATCGAAGCAAAAGTCTAAGACTAAACCAGATTGAAAAGCTAATGTCAAGAACAAAGGAAAATGGGACAAGAAGCGAGTAAGACCACAAGATTCAGGTAATAGAGAGAATGTTGCACCACCTAAGAGGTTCAATGCATTAGATAGAGGACAGGGACGTCGACCTGAGGAGCATAATAAGGAGCATGTGCAGTGTTAGACTTGTGGGGGAGATCATCGCAAGAGGGATTGTCCATGGTATCAGGGTGGTAGGCCTCATATATATAGTGCATAGGACCACAGACTATTGGGGATGTTGTTTAGAGTGTTCCTCGTATTTATGCAACATTGGATAAAAAACAAGAAGACCATCAGGCATCTATCATTCAGATGGACGGTAAGCTTTTTGATCAATTTATTTCTATTTTGATTGACCTTATATATAATTATAGCTATGTTACTCCTAACTTGGTGGATAAATGTGGTTTGAGTAAGGAATTGCATGCAAAATCTTGGTTAGTGCAGTTGGCTATAGGTACCAAGAAGCGAGTTCAACATTGGGTAAGAGCTTGTGCATTTGATTAAATTGAACAGCATGCCTACTATGACACATTTGAATGTTTTACCATTGGGATCATACAGTATGTTATTGGGCATGGATTGGTTGTACCTTCACATAATTAACATAGATTGTTATGACAAAGCAATTGAGTATGCGGATGACAATGGGGAACCAAGAGTCTTGCAAGGAAAGAATAAATCCACATCAGTTAGGATGGTGACAGCTATGCAAGTAAAGCATAGTCATAAGAAACAGTGTAAGTTGTTTGTAGTGCACATTTCTAGTGACAAAGGTCAGGAAGTTGAGGATGCAGATGTTTTGAGTAGGTACCCAGTTTTCCAACAGTTCAAGGATGTATCTCCTAAGGACATTACAAAGTTTCCACCTCATAGGGAAGTAGACCTTTCTATTGAGTTGCTTCCAGGGACAGCTGTAGCATCAAAAGCACCTGCAGCATAATAACACCTGAGTTGGTTGATTTGAAGCTCTAGATGAAGGAAATGTTGGACAAGGGGTACATTGGGACAAGTGTATCACCATGGGGCACACCAGTATTGTTTGTGAAGAATAATATTATGCTCTTAGATTATGCATTGACTATAGGCATTTGAACAAAATGACAATCAAGAACAGGTATTTGTTATCGAGGATTGATGACTTGTTCGATCAGTTGAAGGGAGAAGAAGTGTTCTCGAAGATTGATCTGAGACCTGGATATCATCAAGTACGCATCAAAGAGGAGGAAATTTACAAGACATATTTCTAGACCAAGTATGGGCATTATGAGTTTGTTGTAGTTCCATTTTGCTTAACTAAGGCTCCAACTACATTTATGTGCTTGATGAGTAGTGTGTTGCGTCTGTATTTGGATAAGTTTGTTACTGTGTTCATTGATGACATATTGGTATATTCTAAAAATGAGTAAGAGTGTGCCGAGAAATTAGCAGTAGTGTTGAGGTTGTTGAGAGATCATCAATTGTATGCTAAACTCAGCAAGTGTAGTTTCTTTTAGACTAAGGTACACTATTTGGGGCATGTTGTCTCCAAGGAGGGCATTGCAGTAGATCCATAAAAGATAAGGGCCATCATGGATTGGGTAGATCCTAAGGATGTAGATGGGGTGAGATCTTTCATGGGGTTGGTAGGATATTATAGGAGGTTCATCAGGAACTTCTCACAAATTTCTTATTCTATCACATCATTGCAGAGGAAAGGTAATAAGTTCGAATGGATAGAGGAGTGTGAGGGTAGTTTTGAGTAGCTCAAACAATTGTTGACACATGCACCAGTGTTAAAGATTGCAAATCCAGATAAAGAGTTTGTAGTATGCACAGATGCTTGCAAGAAAGGACTTGGTGGAGTCCTTATGCAGGATAGATAGGCGGTATGTTATGAGTTGCGAAAACTGAATGAGAACGAGCAAAACTACCCCACACATGATCTTGAATTGGCAACGATTATACGTGTGTTGAAGATGTGGAGACACTATCTTCTAGGAAGGAGGTTTACATTGATGAGTGATAACAGTGTTTTACGATATCTATTTGAAAAAATGAATCTAAATGGTAGGAAAGCTCGGTGGTTGGCTACGATCAGTGAGTTCGATTTTTAGATCAAGTACATTAAAGGCAAAGAGAACAGAGTGGTAGATGCTCTTAGCAGGTGGATACAGGTAAATCACCTAACAACTATGAGCTCCTATGGGATGGACTTAGTTGTAGGCAGGCCAGCAGGATGTCATATATATGGAGATTATGCACAGGTTACTGCAGAGTACTGGTACAGGTACAAGTGACAGTACAGGTGCAGGTATGGGTAGTAGTATAGGTATTGGTAAAGTATATATACATGTGCAGGTGCACAGGATGTGTATTATTGTCTTACAATGGATGGATTGGTTAGATTAAAAAACAAGATATATGTGTCAGACAGTAGTGAGCTCAAGAAGGTGATCTTGAGGTAGTTTCATGAGAAACCATATTTGGGTCACCCGGGTTATCAAAATACATTGACTACAGTAAAGAAGCTTTATTACTAGCGGAATCTGAAGAGGGATGTAGCAAATTTTGTCGCTAGGTGTTTTTATTATCAATGTGTGAAGGAAGAGTGTAAACATACAGGTGGATTGCTATAGCCAAATGAGATTCTAGAGTGGAAGTGGGAAGTCATTTCCATGGAATTCATCATAGGTTTTCCATGGACAGTGAGACATCATGATTCCATCATGGTTATTGTGGACAGGTTGAAAAATGTTGCACACTTCATTCCAGTGAAGTCTACATTCTCAGCTAGTGATGTAGCACAGGTATTCATCATAGATGTGGTTAGATTACATGGTGTTCCAAAGAAGATTGTGTCAGACAAGGATGCATAGCTCACTTCCAAGTTTTGGAAGGAGTTATTTGCATAGTTTGGGCACAGAGTTGGCCTTTAGTACGGCTTATCATCCGTAGACAGATGGATAGATAGAGAGGGTCAATAGGATATTGGAGGACATGTGGAGGATTTATGTGATGCATCAGTAGCGAAAGTGGGAAGAGTACCTTCCACTGATATATTTCGCTTACAACAATGGGTATCAGGAATCTTTGAGGATGAGTGTGTTTGAGGCATTGTATGGGTAGAGTTGCAATACTCCTATCAGTTGGAGTGATCCAGTTAACGGGGTGTTGATTGGACCGAAGATGTTGGCAGACATGGAATAGGAAATGCAAGTAATCAAGAAAAATCTAAAGGCAACACAGGATAGGTAGAAGAGCTATCTAGATTGGAAAAGGTTGTTCAAGGAGTTCCAGGTTGGGGAACATGTGTACTTGTGCATCAAACCGAAGCAGATCTCCTTACGGATTAGATCATGTGTCAAGCTGGCACCACGGTTTTGTGAACCCTTCAGTATCATTGAGAGGATTGGGCCAGTAGCCTATCGACTTGCACTACCTTCGAAAGTGAAATTCCATGATGTTTTCCTATTTCATTGCTTAAGAAGTATGTTAAAGATGTTGATTATGTGATTGATTGATTTGTATTGCAGGTGGAACTAGATGGAGAATTCTAGACGGAGCCTTAGTGTATATTGAAGAAAAAGGTGTTCATGATCTAAAACCAAGCAATTGAGCGAGTTAAAGTGAAATAGAAGCACTTTGGGCCCAATGAAGCTACATGGGAGATGGTGGATCAAATGAGGGTTATGTATCCTTCCTTGTTTGCCAGTTGAGGCAAAGATGTTTTGGCATGGTGTTTTGGCATGGTGTTTTGGTATGGTGTTTTGGTATATGTCTTGGTATATGTTTGATATATGTTTTAGTGATGTTTTGTATATGTACATATGTATATGGATGTAAATACTACCATGAGCTATGTTATAAAGATCCAATAAGTGGTATGGGTGTCATGTCATTATGATGTTATGTTTGTTATGTTTCCATGTTGGTTTGCTTCTCAGGAGGTTAATCATTGTAAATATTGCATTGAGATAAGTTATAAAGCTCCATCAACATTAAATTTTGATTACAGAAGTTTTGTGGCTATAGGTGTTGTTGAACACTGAGGACGGTGTTCCCTAAGGGGGGGTGGTCTGTAATAGCCCTGGTGAAAATTCCCTGTAATAAAAGTTAATAAAGGAAAAATAATAACCACAGTTGATGGGACACTTATTCCAAGCTGAATGTTAGGCAAAATCCTAGTGATGCGGATCACTTGTGATTGATTAATGGCTAAGGAAATTGGCAAAGGCAATTGCTAAGGTTTTGGAAAGGCAAAATGGCATTTTTGACACATTTGTTTATGAAAATAATGGAAATTAGGAGAAAAGGGAGGTGAAAGTTCATAGGTTTCATGTGAGGAGGAAATTGAAGGAAAATAATGGAAAATGAAGATAGAGGCCTCATTCATTAAAAGGCTTATGAGGATCAGTTGTTAACCTTTTGCTAGTTCAGTTTTGGAGCTCTCTCATTATTCTCTCTCTCTCATACTCTTGGAGATTTAGAGTTTTCTTGGAGCACTCTTGGAGGGTGTGGTACTTGGATTTTTGGAGCAAAAAGGCAAAGGAAGAGTAGGAAAGTGCAAGACGACATTGAGATTAGCAGCTACAATAAGATTTACTTGTAGGTACCGAGTTTCATGTATGTTTTCCATGCTAGTTTTGGCATGCATGGCATATGCATGTGGTTTTTTGGTTGTGATCTTTCATTGGCATGGAGGATGGATGGGATGGATAGTGGATTGCTTAGCCTTGCCATTTCCCAGATAGCCATGGAGATTATGGGTTTATTTCCTTGTTTTTTTTTGGTTGGTTCTCATGTTTCATTAGCTTGGGTAGATGTGGGAGGAGGGTGTTACACTTAGCTCCTTAGGCACATGATAATAGGCTACACATCCAAACACTCTGAGATCAGATACACTAAAAGACATACCTGACCATGCTTCCTTTGGTACTGTGTTCATCACAGTCTTTGTAGGAGATATGTTTATCACATAAATAGCACATGCAACTGCTTCTACCAAATATTCATTGGACAAGTTTTTTCCTTTCAACATGCTCCTTGCCATATCATAATGGTTATGTTCTTTCTCTCTGCTACGCCAATTTTGTTTCGATGTGTATGTGGTGTTAAATTGCCTTCTAATTCCATGTTGTTTGCAGTAAGCATGGAATTCTTTCGAGTCATATTCTTCACCACGATCTGATCTCAATACCTTGACCTGGTGCTCATTCTTCTTCTCTGCGAAGGCTTTGAATTCTCTGAACATTGTAAAAGTTTCAGATTTCTGCTTCAATAAATAAACCCATGTCTTTTTACTAAAATCATCAATGAAAGTGAGTAAGTAACGACTTCCATCAATCTACTATGTCCTCGTAGGTCAACACAAGTTTGTATGAACCAGCTCAAGTGGTTGCTTTTCTTTGTATGCAATTCCCTTTGGAAAAAATTCATGGTGTTGCTTTCCCAATATACAACACTCACAAGTACTAGAAGATTCCTTGATGGGTGGTAATCCTCTAACCATTTGTTTATGCTCCAACAATATTAAACTAGAAAAGTGCAAGTGTCCAAACTGAAAGTTCCATAACCAATAATCAATGGAACATATAATTGTAAAAGAACTCACTTGATCACTGTAATTCATTATTAGAGGAAAGAGTTTGTTCCTCATCATTTGCACCTTTTATATCAGCTGCTTTCTTGGGGTCTTGTCATATATAAGACATTATTATCCTTGAAAAATAACTATGTATCCCTTCCGCATCAATTGACCAACACTTACCAAATTATGTTTGTGACTAGGGACATAATATACCTGTGAGATTGTCTACAGCTCCCCCTACTTGGTCAAAATGTTTACTACTCATTTTCCATCTACATCCACACTCTTGTCAATGCCCAAATTTACCTTTGTCTTCACAGATTGATCCAGGTTTGTAATCAAATTCTTAGTCTGTAATGTGGTTACTGCAACCATTGTCTAATAACCACACGTTATCAAAAGTTTCATGCATGGTTTGGCAAGATATGAACATGGATTTTCTATTCTCTGTTGTACATTAGCTCTATGCTTTCCTTGATTAGCTATCGTCTTCCTACAATCATGGGCATCGTGACCAAACTTATTGAAACAATAACATCTCACCTTTGATTTTTTGACTCTTTGATTGTTGTGGGAGCTTCTATTATTGCTTCCACTTTCATGTTCCTGCTCTTCTCTGCCATCTTTGAGCACCATGTCCTCCACCTCATCCTCTGCCTCTCGATTTACCTCTGCCTCTTGAGATAGAAACCTAACTTTTAAAAGTGGTTTCCAAGGTGGAATCCTTATTTCTATCTATCCTTGCCTCATGAGATAGAAGTGATCCCATCAACTGTCAATGTTTCCAAATCCTTGGATTCTTCTATGGTTGCTACTATACCGTCAAATTTGATAGACAAACATATGAGGACCTTCTCAACCACTGTTTGATATTTAATATCATAACCCTAAATGTGTAACTGATTTATGACAGTCAATACCCTATTCATGAATGAATCAATGTCCTTTGTCTCCTTCATCTGCAGACTTTCAAAATCTCTCCTAGTATTCTACAACTTAATAATATTGACTTTGGTCATACCTTTATAGCTTGTCACCAAAGTCTCCCACACTATCTTTACTAAAGATGTGGTCATAATCTTATGGAACACTACTTGGTCCACTCCTTGCTAGATAAGTTGTAATGCTTGCAAATTATTATTTTTCTCATTCTTCCATTGTTCCCTCTCTGTATTAGTGAGGGATCATTTAGCTAATTCATCTTTTGGTTCTGGAAATCCATCTACGACATATTCCTAAACATCATGAATCTTCAATGTTGTCTCCATCTTAATAGCCCATACATCATCATCCTTCCCCGTAAATGGTGGAAATCGTGGCTGGAAACTCGTTAAAGTCATCTTCAAAAAATTTCTCTTGTGAAACCCTAAATTTCTTCTATAAGATTTGCAAAACACTTTTTCAAAAACACCTTATATTTCTTTATATAAATTTTTTATAAAATAATATATATATATATATATATATAATTTATAAAGGCCTTTTATAACCTTTATAAAACACTCTCCAACAAAACATTTATAAAACCCTTTAAACCACACTTTAAAATTTTGAATCACGTATTACATAACCTCCACGTGACCTTTGACTTCAAACTCTTTAATGAACTACGTTTAAAATTAATGCTCGTCCTTTACACCTTTAAACAAACTTGCTCGCAAGGGATTTAATGAACTGTCACTGTCGCACTTTTTGACATACGGGACCTGTGCAAGCGACCCAAACTTTTCCGAAGCATAAGTTTGGACAAAACTGTTGCACTATTTGCTCTAAAAATGTGTGAATTTCGCACTCAAATTTCACACTTTTAATTCCTTAAGGGTTCGATTATTATGCAATGCAAAAAAAAAATTGTTGATCTTTTTCGCTTCAACCTTTTTCTACTGGCTGTGCATGTTCCACGAATTTTGTGATACTTTCTTGTCTCTGATACTAATTTGTTGGAAAGGCTGAGGAGGAAAGGTACAAAATTACACACACAATAACACAAGTTGTGACTTTTCTATTGATCACACAAACTTGATGATTACAATGAACCCGGTGAGGGGTATTAAACATTTTCCTACTAGTGACTCACTCAAAATAACTTTGACATGCACACACTATAAATTTGACTTTTCCAAAATAATACTTAACTTGACTTGACTCAACTTGACTCAGTTAACTAACTCTCTAATTTTAGATAACTCTCCATGCGAGAGTAATTAGCTATCTTTAACAATAATCACTAATTGCTTCACAGATTAGCAAGGTTGTTCATAGACCAAAATTGGACAATGCAAAGAATATTTCTTACAGCTATACTTAGTGACCTTTTAAATTCATTTGAGAGTCCCTTTACACACTTTTGAAAAACAACTATGCAAGTTACTGGAATGAACACTAGAGGCATAACTTTAGATCAAGATTGTATTATTTGAGACAATATCTACTCCAATAAAAGTAGAATCACACTATGCCAATCATTGCATTCTATACCAACAATCTATCTTCGCTAAGTCTGAAGAAACAAAACTATATTTTAATCATCAAATCTGTGTGAGTACATTTTAGGCTAATCATGTCTACCACAGGTCGTTGGTAATATCATAACACTAGTGCTCTTATAAGGGCTCGGTCTAGTAGTATAATTTACTGACCTAACACATCCATCAAAGTAGTTTAATTAATGATAGCAGACAATCACTAATAATATATGTTTATACCCTTTCGCTATAAATGCAAGTGTACAAGATGAATGGAAACTCTGCCAGGCAGGCAATGCATTTTCTCATAACACATAAAATAAATGTGTAATTGTGGGATCAATAGCCAAATGCAACCAAGTCTTATTGATTAGTACACCATTATAACTTTACATTTTACCTATTAATGAAATAGGGGTTGCTAATTTTAAAAACAACCCATCTATCATCAGAGCTTTATGCCAGCATTAGGATGACTTTATACTCAAAGTCATAACAACACAATAGAATGAAACAACATGCAAGTCTACATATTGGCAAGGTGTGGCAAAGGTGAATTAATATGTGCTAATATTCAAATGTCATGGTGAAATGGCACCTTGCTTGTTGATAACCTTCACACATGAATTATACATTATAAAAGTGCAATGTACATTATCATTAGAAGCTACAGGAACTACATGTTATCACAACTTCGGTATGAACTTCAGTTGCATAGTAATTAGTGAAGGTTTAAGTCACTAAACCGAATTAAGGGATCACCATTATAATTAACAAATAGTAAGGGTAAAGCCCGAAATAGAGTCACAGTGAACCACAACCAATAAGGGAATTTCCTACCTGAATCATGAGATCTTTTATTGTACCACTCTTTCACAGTGCCTGGTGATCTAAGCTCAGCGAGGTTATTAATCAACAAGTAGAATTACATTTGGTAGATCACTTACAACAATACTTTAATTTCAATCATAACTCACAAGATCCATTAGAACACCCTCTACCGTACAAATAGGGGTCACATTCATTACTAGTGAACATTTCAGACAATTCACATACATTGTGATGTTTAATTCTATGTAACCTAGGTTAGTTCTAGAATAAGGTCCCTAACTCTCCTCCCAACCATTCGTAGTATGAAAACAGAGCAACTGCCACCCCTTAGCTTAGGACCAGGCCAAGGATTTTAGAGGCCTCTTCCACCTCCATCATGTTGTTGTCGTTGCGACAACACCCTCCAAGATTTTGCTTACACTTGAATTTTGGATCCTACAATCTGTTGTTCCATATTATCATAGTCGCTTCATGGTTGTTTGATGATTTTCTAAGTGTTCAAGTCTTCTTCTGAGGTTCTAACTATCGAAACCGCTTGCTTACACATGTTTAGCCTTTTGATGTAGTCTCAAGCGCACCCTCTTCCGCCAAGCTCAGTAGCCAATGTTTATCCTTGAAAATAGGAATTGTGCAATCCTTGAGAGTAGTGCTTGTGTAGTCTTTGGAAGTAGTATTTTCATAGTCCTAGATACAATGATTGTGTAGCGCCTAGTGACAGCAACTGCACAACTCTTGTTGATAGTGACTACACAACCCTTGTTTACAGTGTTTGTGTGGTTCATAAAGATAGTGACTACGCAATTCTTGTTGATAGACTATGTGCAATCCTAGTTGACAATGAGCATGTAATCCTATGATTCAATCATTCTCTCACTCTTAGTTTCAATTCTATCATCATTCCATTGAGTTTCCCTAATTATCACTTTTGCATGCTTTTTCTTTCATAAGTGTTGCTTTCAATTTCGCGACTATTGTTTTTGCTTCCCTTCACTTTAGCAAGTGTTTCTTTTGTGTTCTCTTCATTATAGCATGTCACTTTCACTTTCTTTAGCATTTGCAAGTGTCCTTTTCACTTTTTCTTACCATCTCAAGTGTTACTTTTGATGGTTTTTACTTCTGCATGTATCGCACTTTGGTGCACTACTAAAGGCATCTCTAGCGTACTCTTCTGCATTAATTGATCTCATATGTCATAAGAATATGTGATAGATACATTCCCACAGCTAAGTGCACTTTCTAGTTGCAGTTGACACTCCCACCGTAACTTGTATTCTAAGTGTCAGAAGGTGATGTTTCAACTATCACACTTAGAAATAAGATCACCATTTCAGGACTTGTTTGCATGTCTGGTTCTCTTTGCCTCATTAATCCCACACTCAGTCAAGTTTAGAAAATTTCCTTTCACAACCAACCACCCTTCTAGTTTTCCTCCCCATATTCGTTGCAAGCCCCAGTCAACATCCCTTGCTTCCTGGAACTGTACATTGTGTAGTCATTATCTTTAAGCTTGTGCAATGCATAATCATATTGCTAGTTGATGCCTCATGTCCCTTAGAATTGTGTAATCTTGCCTCTCAGTATACCTCCATTTTGCGCCGTGTAGTTTATATCAGCAGATGGCCTCTCTATCTCCCTAATCTATGCAACTATGCAATCTTGTGTCCCAGACTCTCTTGAACTAAGCATTGCACAGTCACAATGTGCAAAGCCTACCTCATAGTGCCATTGTCTCCCTCAACTGTGCAGTTATGTCTCTAAATACCCTAGCCACCACGCATTGTGAAATCATAGTCATCATTCCTTCCTCATCTCCTTCTATAACTACGCATTGTGTAATCCTTAAGTCTCCTCCTCAATTCTACACAATCTTTCGGGTTCAATCTTTGAATTGCATGAATAAGTTAAGCTAGGAGATTTCTTAACTGATGTCATCTTGTCATGAGTGAATTTAATTTGCAGGTATTGTATCTCAACATGACAATATGATGCTCGAGGAGAAAACCAAGGATATCATGCAAGAACATACTTGTGAAGTTGAAGAGACAAAGAGACTACCAAGTAAGAAGATGAAGGGACACAAGAACACGATGGAATATTGAAGATCAAAATCACAAGGACGACTTCATATCATCCAAGCTCTCGGAGCATAAAGATGAAACACCTGCAAGACTTATCAGGAAGATATAAGGGAGGTCATTAAGAAGAAGCTACAAGAGAACACTTGCGGAGAATTTTCACCAAAGCAACACGTTGATGGTGTTGGACCCGCCAACATTCAGGGTATCTCCCCAACATGAAGTCCCAACTATACCTCACATCATTTGGAGTAGGAGTCCCAGAAGTGTAGTGTTAATGATCTACATTGGTTGAAAATAACCATAGAGTCATGTGGGGTGTCTTTGGTGAGAACAAGTGTGTAACCCTGCGGATAGTCAAGTGTGATGCATGAACGGTTTCAACACACGAAGAGAAAAGGAAGTGTGCCCCTTAGAAGTCCGTAATATTACACAGCTTAAAAGGAACACACGAGCATAATGACATCATGAGCTAACATGCGGAATAGCCCACGAGTTAAGTTGACAAATTAATACAACAACATGCATTCCACAAGATTCATACAAATGCCAATGAAATATTTCATTAGCATAAGTGTAAGTTAATAACATACATTGAAAATACAACAAGAATAGTCCTACTATATTCACATCATATGCATGAAATTATGTCAGCTCTAATTTTTATTATAAGTGAAAGTTCCATTTATACATACACCATTGACGACCACTAGCCCCAATAGTGGAACATTAAACTGAACAACACCTTCTCCTCCAAAGAAGTATATTCCCTCTACGCTATGGAGAAACTAAAGTCTTCACAAAACTCCAAAACTCTTCCTAAGCCTAAGCCTAGCCAAAAGCTTGGCTCCCAAAAGCCTCTTACATGAGTTATGAGGTTCTGTTTATAACAAGGGTGTATATGACCCTTCAACTCCCCTTTATGACCTTTGGACTACCCTCATGACTCTTCAACTTCTTTTAAATGACTCATTACATTACATCACGACTCTTCATATTCCAATATTGAGACTTGGAATTTCACTTACAAAATAATTACAAATAATATTACATTATACACTCATACCCATATATAAGACAAAATAGGGTAGAGAAAACTTGATAGCCTAACAAGACAAAATACTGTGATGTTTGAGTTTGGGGAAACTCTAGCTCATAAACTTCCACCTGATGCTTATCGATCACATATTGGTGCCACACTTGGTACTAAGTTATGACATCCCCAAACTATGTGATGGTGTTGGGCTCGAAGCGGACTCTAGCCTCCATGGCATCCATGTACAATGACTTGGAACTGGTTTCAACTTCCTTCTAAAGCATGAGCAACATTGTTCTAATTTGGAGAGGACCATCCATGTAGTTTTGCATGTTCTATTTCTTCAGCTCCAAATCTTGCTTGGTGGCAATCAGTCTCAGTTGCTCCAAGTACTCTTCGATCTCCTACTAGATCTAGTTCTTTGGTTTGGCTTTGGTGAGTGAGCCAACTAATGAGATCTTGTGTTTTTTCACCAAGACATATAAACTACTAAATAATCGTACATATGAGGCCTAAATGTTTCCAATAAATGAGGTGAGCTGCTTGTTGTTCTAAATCAATATCTGAACCCTCGCTCTCTCCAGCTCTGCTTATGGCTTCATTTTCTTCCCCAATTCAAGCGATGCCCCTTTGTATCACATTGTCCATTCTTGGACATAGGTAATGGCAGCTTGCAGGTTCTTGAAAGTTTTAACAAAATATCTTATCTATTGTTTTAGGTCATGCAAACGAACAATTGCTTTATGTATGGTCACAAACTCCTAATAGAGGTTCCCCATGGTTTCTCCAAGTGTTGATACTTTAGTAAGTATCGTTGTTCTCATCTCATCCAAGTAGACCTGTGTAGAAAGTGTGTTCTGTGTTGTTGTGCAGAGTTGTTATGCCTCTTTCCTAGCAGCCTGCAAGTTCTGTATCAATTTCTCATTCTCAATCATCAAATATTGAATTTTTGATCTTGTTGCACCTGCAAAGGCTAATTTGGCTTTGAAAATGGAATTTGGATTCTTCCTATTGTATGCCACTATCACCATTTCTCTAATGAATGTAGGTGATGCATGCTCATCTAGAAAATTATTTCTCCATGCTTGTATAATCTTCTTTTGAAACTCATCAAATGACAGATTTTACACATCCATTACCTGATCATCATCAAGAGGAACAACATCCCCTTCCTCACTTAGAGCTAACTCTACTGCTAGAGGTGGTGGAGACTAAACAATGACCTATGTTGCACTCGTCCTTAAGTCAACATCTTCGTTCTACGGCTCTTGTTTCATCTCCATGTATGTAACTTCAATCAAGTGCTCAATCTGTTGAGCAAGATCTCAATCCTACATCTTTTCACCCTCCTCCTCAATTGTTGATTGGCTATGTTCCTTCTATTTAGCCTGTATCGACATTGTTTCTCCTCCTATTGCACCTTTCCTTTCTTCTTCTTCCTGCTTCTGCTTATCTTCTTGTTTTTTCCTCCACAACTCCCATTCTTCCTTCAGTTCTTGTTCTGCTTGCTTCAATCTCAGTTATGCTTCCGGCAACCTTTGCTTTTCTCTCTTTCTCCACTCTTCTCTTTGTATCCTCTACTTCCTCTTCAATTCTAATGCTAAAGTTTATTTCATAAGAATGGGATCCACTTTCATCCTGTAGCTTTGTTCCCCCCTAGACTGTCGGTAATCTTTCTCTTTCCCTTGTCCTTCATGGGATTGTTGCCTTCTACTGTTGTTTCTGCCGAAGCTGTTGTGCTCTGTGGAGTAGCCTGTGAAGTCCCTGCTAAACTGACCAGCTCATGAAGTTTAGAGACATTGTAGCAATTCCTCCATGGATCCTCCTCTGGCCAATGAAATGACCCACTGAACCACTGAAAGTGAATTCTCTCATAGTGATCTTTGCAAATACTATGAGGATCATATGAATTAAAGTCTCGAGTACTGAATGCAAACTTCACTATCTCCTTTCCCTCAGTATTCACAACTTTCAATTTCTTAATCTTGTATAATCCAATTTGCAAAGGAAAAGTGAGCCATGGTTCTTTCTTCTTCCTGTGCAAAGATGTTGACAATCCTGTGGTGAGATGATATGACACTTATTGCATGAAATCTTATCGGTGGCACACCTTGGAAAAACATGCGACGACTTCTCTCCACCGAACACTCTAAGGAAGGTTCCACCCGATGAGGAAAACCAATCTGTGATCTCTATTATTGCCTCCATTACTCCTCGTGACATGCAAGATGGTTATTCTTCATAGATGAGCTTGTAAAGAGGGATGATTAAATGGTCAATTAGTTGTTCCATTACTCCTCAATGACGATAATCCGAAAGTAGTTGCAATAGATATGCACGATATTTTCTCATGGTGTCCATGTCCAATTCATGCCAGGAAATTGATGCATAGATTGCATCCAGTAAATATGCAAACATATAAAACCTTGATTTCTCACCCTTAGGAGGACTTCAGGCCTGTGCTACATGGGCTCTCAACTATCGATCCAACATATATGACCATTTGAATGGCTTCCCCTCATTCACAACATGATTCAATAAGACTACCCACCCTTCTGGAAAGGTCTCTGTGCTCTGCTGACCATGGATCCTGCAAGCTAATATGACAAAGAGCTAGTAGGCCTTCCTAAGGGACTTTGTCTTATATGAATGGGTGGGTGTCTATCGAAACTTTGATGGCTCTTTCACCTAGCCTTTAAAATATCTCGTGTTCACATAGTTGTTGGTGGCATATAAAAATGAGTCCATGAGCTTCACTAGCTCGGGCAAGTGATACATGCGTTGATAATATTCTTCCAGAAAGGTAGCAAGCTTATATTCGTTGGAATTTCTCAAAGTCATGTTCTTCTCATCAATGTGTGAAACAATCCAATTGATGACATATGCACAAGGGAGGCTATATATCTACATGCAACCCTGTGTAATCCTGACTGTCGAATACTAAGATAAACCTGTCAGTCCCCTAGACCTGCCTCAAGGCTCTTGCTGAAAGATCTTCATTAACTTGCTTCCATGTTAGTGTTGACCCCTTTTCTATAAACAATTCATTGTCCGCGAACACTGGAAAGTCTACTAGTGTCTGCTCAACTGCTTCCCCAGTACTTCTTTCAATGGTCTCTTTTGAAGCATCTCTCTTTGCTGCCATGGTAACAATGAGTGTTGGAGAGAAGTGCTTCAAAGATGTGGTACATATGGGACAAAAAGGCACTCATGGAAAGAAAACATTAGCCTTTTCAAAATCTAACTTCAAAGCATGATCAAGCAAAAAATCAGCCAATTGATGAGAGGGATTACATAATTTACATCAACAATAAAGAGATACTAGCTATGGGAATTGCGCATTGTGCAGTCCCAGTAGTCAAGGATGCAGCCTAAGACTTGAGACTGTGCAATGCACGGTTTAGCCTAGGCAGAGATTGCGCATTACATAGTCTCAGTGGCCAAGGTAACATGCTAAGCCCTGGAACTGCGCAATGTGCAGTTGGTCTAGCTTGCACTGTGCATTGCACAGTTCCAGAGGCCAAGCTCTCGGCTTGAGCCTTGGGATTTCACAATGCCCATCTTGGCAAGTTAAAATCTAGTGAAGGAAAGTGAAAATTTGCCTGGTGGAAGTGTGGAAAATGAGAAGAACTAAGTGATGATGTGAGCTTCTATGTAGATATAACTAAGCATGAAATGAATCAATGTAGATCAAGTGCAAAAACTGAACAACCAGAAGGAAAATCAAGTATGTGAGGAGAGTCGTCACAACGGTGACCATCGGTGCAAAAACATGAAAACCATTGCGACACTTGTGAAAGGAAAATGAAAACTTAGAACAACACTTCTACAAGCTAAAACAGTTTGAAATTCCAACAACTATGAAGAGAAATAAGAAAAAAAACACTTACACAAGTGAAACGACAAAAAGCGATAGAATAAGCAGCAAAAGACAATAAAAGAAAAACTCACATGAAAAAGTGGCGATGACTGCACTGAAGGTTCCTTGATCTCCTCGAGAATGCTAGAGCTCCAAGATTGAATATGAAAATGAGCTCTATATGTGTAGATTAAATATATTTGAGTGAATTAGGGTTTATGACGTGCATGTCTAAAATCAAGGAAAAAGCGACACTTTGCAAAAGTTTCTAAAAATAGTGTGTGCATCCTTTGGGATACTAACAATGGATCCCTATTTTTTAGAGATTATTTTTTTGCTTTTTCTCTTTTTTTCTTTTTTTTTTCTTTTTCGGGGAAACTTTCCATGCATGTTGCCAGGAAAGACTACACAATTCTGGGGAACTGGGCAGTTTTTTGGCTCAGTGAATTGTAGATTTTTTCACCTCAGTGAGGGATTGCATGGTTTCTGGGCTCAGTGTTAGGTTTCCTTCCATGACTGTGCAGTTTCTGAGCTCAAGGTTGACTACCAATCTGAACTGCACAATTCCAATCATCAAGGTTGCTTGCCCTCAAGGATTTCATGGGTTTTGGAGGCAAGCCCAGAACTGTTGTAAGACCAAGTCGAGAGATTGGATTGTGACTTAGAAATATCGCTTAAGTGTGGAAACAAGCAAACACAAGCACAAATAAAAAATATGAGTCTTAATCAAAGCATGAATACCTTAATCAGTGCAAGATAAGCTCCTGTGGATAGGAAGAAAGGCTCTAGAATCCAAGCATAGGCAAAATTTTGGAGGGTGGTTGTAGCCACTACAACACAACCATCATGAAGACATGAAGAGATCCTAGACCATGAAAAGATGGCTATAACCCATGCTAACTCGGAAGCGTATGATATTCATCCATATTGTTTGGAGTGAATATGAAGAACAAGAAAAGATCCATCATGAAGAAGTCAAATTCATAACAGCAAAGAGAAGAGCTTAGCGTAACATCATCATGAAGTTCCATGTCATCATTTCCAATGTGCCTTGCCACATCATTTGTGAAATGTAATTATTTCATTTTCTAAAATGAGGAAATGTAAAATGTGTGGAAGACTAATGGTCCCACGTGGAATATGAAGAGTCACTCAAAGTTCTAAAGTCATGTAGAAGCTCAAAGGTCACATAGGAATTTGAAAAGTCATAGTAGGAGCTCAAGATTCATTTGGGAGGTCAAGATTCACATGGGAGGTGGAAAGTCACCTCATTAGTTATAAATACACCCTCATAACTCAAGAAAAAGGAGTTTTTGGACTTGAAATTTTCACCTTGGTTTCTCTAACTTGGAATAGGAGAGAATATCACTATTTGGAGGAGAAAGTAGTGACTTAATGTTCCACTATTGGGGCCATTGTGGCAGCGTTTTAATTATATATCTTGGGACTTAATATATGAATATCTCAGAGTTGTCACACTTTCATGCATATGTCATGAATGATTGTGAGCCTTCTTTTCATTGTTTACGGTGTATGTTTATATTAACGCACACTAATGAAAATGAACTATCTCGTTGGCTTTGGTATGTATCTTATTGAATGTGCGTTGTTACTTGCTTTTATGATTGTTGTTGTCTTGTGAATTACTTTTCAGGTTAACTAACGATCCTCCTATGTGCTTATGTGTCTCTTTTAGGATGTTACTACTAATTTTATTTTAGAGGCTCACTCCTTTGTTTGTTGTGAAAGTACCTTATATACATTGCAATTGTATGTCTCGGAGTGTCAACTTACTTGCTCATTTCAAAGATTGTGTGTATAATATCTTATGTTGATAATTACATCCAAGGAAGATTCCTAAGAGTATTGGCAACAGGTCATATTTCCGGTTGGGGCTTCTACTCCAACCAATGTGAGGCCTAATTGGGACTTCATATCCGGGAGACCCCCTTGGTTGAGGAATTTCCAGCACTGTCAACACTTGCCTATAAATGTAAGCATACACCAAAATTCTATAGGAAATCCTCCTCCACCCATCAGTGGTTGAAGTAATTCTAGAGATGAAATTTCTCTTCCCTCAC
The DNA here is from genome assembly GCA_000404065.3 of Pinus taeda. Lineage (NCBI taxonomy): Eukaryota > Viridiplantae > Streptophyta > Pinopsida > Pinales > Pinaceae > Pinus > Pinus taeda. The sequence continues at coordinate 37,855 of APFE031173596.1, read as the reverse complement.
CTGATTCAACTATTCCATAAATCTTCTCCACCCTTCAAGGAATTCAGATCATTTCCGCACCTCGAAATTACAGCTTTAGTACCTCCACGTCATGTTGGGAATCCATAGGGTGCCAAACTTTATTATTTGGCAAAAGAAAAAACCAATGCATGCCTTCACCCAACCTCCACCTAATTTCATGTTGAGGGACTCCAAAGTGTAATTCTTCACACTCAATTTAATTAATAACCCTAGAGAACCAAGCAATAAATATGCTTAATGGAAGGAAAATTGGTTCTAAAGTTATATTACATTGTTATGGAACATGAAAACTATCACATTTATTCTCTATCAGAAGTGACTAGCCAACAAAATTGCTACAAACTTCTTGCCCTAGGGATGTTAATGCCATCCAAACAATAGCACACTAGGAAATATAATAACCATCCATTAGCATTTTTTAAGTATCATTCCTTACATGAAGAGATTAAGGGTTCCATTCTCCATTTGCATAATATGTATAAGCAGCAAGGACAGTGCCAAAAATAGTATACATAGTAATAACTATGCCAAGAATAATACAAGAAATATAAATTACATGTGGAGTTTCTTTTATCATCCCATACACCATTATTGATATTAACCCTCAGTTTTCATTTGATTTCAATGAACTGATAAATATCGAGAGAGAATTAGAATGTATCTAACTCACCTCTTGTGTTTTAACTTTCCAAGTCCCACAAGTCTCTCCCACTACGTTTCTGACCTAAGCACTACCAAATACACTTATTTTTTCCCTCGATTGCTTCTAGCTCCTCTGCATTCCTCACTGCATTCTTTTCTCCTGTATTCAAAATCAAAGTTCTTAGGTGGTAAGGGCTTCAAGGTAGTTAGGGAAAACCCAATTGTTTCACATAATCCCTTGGCCAAAATAATGTCGTCATTAACCAAGTTCCTTTATTTCTTGAAATTACAATGATCACACTTATATCTATATATATATTGACCTTAGCCATACCAAATCTAATGTACCCAAGTACATTCACATTATCCATGTACAGTCCAAAGTAACCAAGTGCATTCACATTATCCATATAGGATTACAAAAACGATGTATATTAAAATGTAAAAAGGGAATTGGGGTTGTCACATGTGCAATTCATGAGGGGAAAAAGGGGGGACTCAAACATGCACATGGGGGGAAGGAACATGAGAAAAAAGAGGCAACACAAGTCTCATGGGGTGGGAAAACATAGAGAGAGTTGAATGGATTAAGCCTTGAAAAAGGGGGCACTATTTGTGGAAACCACGGGAGGAGGTTTGCTTGTGATTGGTCTTAGAGAGCAAGGCTTGCCTTTAAGGTAGAAGGATCCACTAAGAGCCTATGGTTTGTGAACATGTTGAACTTAGGAGAATCACATAGGTGCTTGTGAGGGTTTTTGAACCACTGGGAGTACCTTGGGGCTAAAATTCTAGTGCTTTAATCACTGTGGAACAATCTAGAAAAGTGATTTTGCACCCATAGATAGCTTGACCACTATTAAACCTTCCTGATAGTGGGATCTCTTCTCCTGAAAGTGAGCCAAATTTCTTTGCATAGTGAAATGTTGGCATGATTGTGTCTCTACCTGAACTATATGAATTATAAGGAGCTTAGCTAGTGGGTGAAGATTGTGAGGGCCTTGTGACGTTCTGTCAGTTGTGTTGGTTGACTGAAAATACTCAGAAGTACCTCATCTTAAGATTTTGAATTTGGCTCAAGGGTGAAAATTTTAAGTAAGGCTTGGCTGCAGTTGTCTATGGTTGGGTGGAGAGTCATAGTCTCGATCTCAGTTGCCCAACTTCAAGGTTAAATTAAGATAAGTGCTTATATGCTTTCCTTGCTATTGAGTTCTCGTTGAATTGTTGAAAATAATGTGGCACTTGTGGTATGACTACATATGGCGTCCTGTAATGAAAATGAAATGGTGTTTGATACATGTCATTATGTGTTGTGATTTTGCATTAATGGTTCCAACTAGGGAATATCAATATGAATACTCAATCTATCATTGTTTAAAATAATATTGGTAGATCCACTTGTGTTTGTAAGTTTTAAGTTTAATAATGTGTCCCTTGGTGCTATGGCCTCACAACAATGTTTTCGTACATGAGTTTATATAAATTATTAACTTAATGTTGACTTCATGAGGGATGAATGATTCCCTGAGTTCTGAGACTTCAAAGTTTTGGTTAATAGCTATGCAGATATTCATTTGTACTTGTGCTTTTATGTAGGAATATTCAAATGCTAATACACCTTTGTGAGTGCAGGATTCCCTAGTTAAGAAGATTATGCCTTGTTAAATGCTTAGTACTCATATGCTTGTCACAAGAGTGGTTGAATTTCCTTGTGTGTTGTGAGGGTATGAGATGTAATGATTTCCTAGACAAAAGGGCTAAATTAAGCCTTCGTGTATGTTCGTAAAAAAAGAGGGAGATTGGCATGCCCTATTATCATACTTGTGGGCGAGTTGTAACTATGATTATCAGTAGCATGGCGACACACTTGAGTCACTAGTAAGGTGGTGGATGAAGTCTCATGAGTCTTATAAGGTTATTGAGGCACTTCCTTCCATCTATTTGGTGTTAATTCTCGTAGTGGATCTATTATAAAACCACTATATTCAAGCTTGAGTATGTCTCTCATGGCCCAAGTTTTGGGCAGAACCACCGTGGCTGAGCCAAGGTCAAATCCCCTTTGCAAATGACACATGTCAAAGCCTCATCCCATTTTTCCCTAGCCTAAAAGCCTTATCCAAGGTCGCGGCGAGAGTTATTGGGTCGTGTAAGGGTTTGCCACAATGCCATATCGCTAGCCATAACACTGCAAGGATTAACCCATTTCAAGGCATCTGTAATGAGTGACGAAGATTGAGTGGGGGAAATTGATATTTGGGCAAGGATCAAGATAATGTCAGCCCAAAGGGGTTGCATCCTAGAAGCCCATAAAAGGTTGTGCAAGAGGAAAACCTAGGAGGACGTGAGGTCGAGCTAGCATGATAAGAGTGGGACCAATCACAAGCAAACTATGCGATGGGAGGAGGGGCCCACATTACATCTCAGCCCGGAGTCTATTTCCTAGAAGCATAAAGAGGGGCACCTAATAGAGTGATTGGGATGATGTAAGTCGAGGCCACCATGGCATACATGTGAGCTCGACAACCTAATCATTGGTGCATATATGCGAACCTGCAAATGGGTCATCCCGGAGGGTCAACCCTAGAGTATAAATTAAAATGTGCATTTACAACGGTAGATTAAAAGAGCTCGGGAATGGGGAAAATCACTGAAAATTAACACCAATCGTCGTTAACACCCATAAATCAACACAAATATATATGTGTGTGTGTGTGTACAAAGTATGTGTGCGTGGAATTTTTCATATTAATGCATAGCACAAAGTGTGGAACCCAAACCCAAGAATGGGTTGGAAACAAATAGATAAATTCCAAGTGGAGATGGGAGATCAGCCAAGTGGGTATAACTATGTCATTGCCATGTGACCAGATGGATGAGGTAGCGCTTTCTAATTTTCCTAAATTTTATATGGCCACCTCTTTTGATTCGGAGGTCAGATTGAAGAAAAATGTTATATCACCAGATTCATCTTAACGAACAAATGCAACAGTGATGTCAAACTACGATTTTAAGTGATTTGGAAAGATCAAAAAATTTGAACCCAATGTCCATAATGCTACCCTGGATCTCGGGTCAACATAGTAACTACCTCCCCTTAACCTACGTTACGATGACGGTTGGGGGGGGGAGGGGGGGTATCGTACAACCAGTTTTGAGTATGTTTTCTTTTACAATAAATAACAGATTTTGTAATTTCAATATTGCATTAAGGGTATTCATCCAAAAAATGCAACATGGTAGCCATTACTAAGCTCCAGAGCATGTCTATAGATTCAAGAAGTAGTTTGAGTAGAATACAATGAAAGGAGTACAAAATTTCTAGAAGATAGTTGGATTTATAAACCCCATAAATATTCCTAATATTAATGAAAAAAAACTCGCATATGAAGAAATATAGGGAGGTGAAACTACCAAACACGATTATGAGTCTATGAATTTCCAGGAGTGGGAATATTTAGATCTACAAGTGGGCCCATTTTTTAGTTTGGGGGATATGTTTCTAAGTAGCCTGATAAATATTGAGTTTGCATGGATACCAATGGGTGAGATTGGCGTTCCTCTTATTGAGAGCATTGATCTCCACACTCATCCTTGAGTTGTTGAAGAGTTTGCCTATGATGGACAAAGATTTTTACAAAAGTATCAACTCGTACAATGAGTTTGGAGAACCCATTTTGAAGATTGCAGAGTGAATGTGAATCTCCTTAAAATCCATTATCATTTGTTGTATAGTGGCTTTGATTGGTTTGGTTTGCACTTTTTCCATGTTCACATGTGGATTTGGATTTTGAATTACAAAATTTATATACATGCCTAAAGCTCTATATGCATAAAATATCATGATGAATTGTAGTTGCAAACCTGTTGAAGGTGTTGGACTGGCCAACATTCAGGGGATCTCCCCGGTATGAAGTCCCAACTAGACCTCACATCGTTTTGTGTAGAAGACCCATCTAGTACAATGGCCCGACTTCCATTATCTTAGAGATTTTCCTTAGAGATTTTTGTTCAACGCATGAGAGTGTTATGCTTGTATCTTCAAAAATCGAGGTTATTATGCCTGGTGAGTGTGTAATGTAACTTGTGTCTGGGTTCTCTTACTGTAAAGGAGAGGGTAAAAGTGAGCCTCTAGATGAGAGGTAGTAGTACCACCCAAGGAGAGACACATGCGAAACAACAAGGGTTTGACCAGCACCCAGTGGAGTAGTCCACAACAAGTGTGGCAGTCGTTAAAACCAAAGTGCAAGGGAAAACATGTACACCATCCATCAGAGTAATCCTCATGGAGGTGACAGTAATTATAATCAAGAAAAAAATAATGTTTTGTCAAATGTCCTACAGAGTAATCCACACAGACGAGACAACAACGATAAACAATACAACACATCTTCAACAATGTAAGTACTAAAATAACCAAAGTAATTCAACTATCTTAGTACAGGTTAAGCAAACATGCATTACAAAAGTTCAAAGAATAGTCTTACAAACATCTACAACACATGTGTGAAAATGTGTTGGCCTGAAACATGCTTCTGAATTAAGAAAAAGTCCCAAGACACATATGTACACCATACATCACTAGTCCCAGTAGTGGGACACTGGAGCCACTCCTTGCTCCTCAAGGAACAAACTACAAAATCTTAGGGCTATGTGGTAGGAGCCAAGGTGAAAATTCCTTTGCTAATACAATGGGAGGGGTATATATAGCCAAGGGTGATGCTTGACCCTTGTGACTCTTGGACTACCCTCATGACTATTCAACTTCCCATGACTTTTCAACTGATATGACTCTTGGACTTCTTTGTGCATCCATTAGACTTCACTTTACATTACATTTAGTTACAATGGATATGACCCATAATGGTGATGTGGCCGAGACAGCTCATGACACAACTCGACACAACACTACTGACATGTACTGGTTGATTGTGGTGTCCATGTCAACTTGTTGCACTGCTGAGTGATGGATGTACTCTTGGTGTGCTTTGTCTTCTCCTCTTCATGGCATAGTGTTGTGGGGCCTTCGATGGTCTTGCTCTTGCTTGATGGTTCAATGCATGTGTTCCTCTTTCTTGTTGCTTGATATGCTTGGTAAGTGTGTCCAGTTGCAAGAAAGTGTTCCAGTAGGTGCACTCCTTCATCGTCTCCCCGTGATCTTCTAGTCTACATGTTCCTGTAATTCACCCATGATGGGAGGACATCAAATCCAAAACCTCCTAGTCTAGCATGATGCATTGTTCTCGTGTTCCGGGTGATAGGGAGAGAGGAAAACTCATTGAGACAGCACAGAGCGTAGCTCAGGTTGGAATGAGGCATTCTGGGAGGACAACTTGCACTGTCGGGAAAAATAGTGTAGTGATCACTGGGAGGCAAGATTGCACAGTGAGATTCATCGGTGTCAGTTGCAAGGTGGGACCTTGGGGGAGGCAGCCTCTATGCAGTTTTCAGAGGGAAGACAGAGCGGGTTGTAGAGGGATTGCTAGTCAGTTCTTTGTAATTTCTAGAGGGAAGACATAGCAATGTTGTAGGGGGACTGTTGATCATGACTGCACAATTTTTGGATACAATGCAGGATATGCAGCAGGGGAACTACTAGACATGTTTGCGCAATTTCTAGAGGCAAGGTAGAGCAAGGCATCAAGGGTCATCTGCGTATCTCTACACAATTTTTGGGAATATTGTAGATCAAGGCAGCAAATGACCATTTGTGCATGTATGCACAATTTTGGGGAATGGTGCAAACCTAGGTCTCAGAGTAGTGCAGGCTTTCGGCAAGCAAGGAGGAGGGTTGATGACTATGCTTGAAAAATGCACAGTTTAGTTGGACATGGAGGCAGTTTCTATGCAATTATGGGAGGCATAGAGGCTTCTCACCTCTGGGATTATGCAATGCAGCTGCCCTAGTGGATGGCCTCAAGCACTGCGTAGTTCTGGGCAGCAAAGCAGGGTCACTAAGGGCTGATACTGCATTGCAGCTTAGTAAAGTACGGTGGAAAAGGGTTGTCTGGTCGGGAAGATTTTCAAGAAAATGGCTAAGGTTCGAAAGCAAGAAAACTTGTACAGACTAACATTGTGAACATACACTTAGCATACTCGATGACGAGACAACATAGACCACCATGACAACAAGAAAAAACATGCCCTCAATGAGATTGTGTTAGAGTTGAGAGCGACAAGTGTGACATTTGTGATAAACCTTCAGACGACCATGATGACACTTGTGTGACATTGTTTACAACTTTGTGTGTGAGTGCAACGGATGCTTACATAGTGAAAACAACCCAAACACACAAAGACATACCCTCAAACTCACTAGAATTATATCACAAACATGACAAAGCAATCAACATGTTGAAAGGCAATCATTTTTCAGATAAGAAAAAGGTGAAAAGACCTAACAAAAGCTCATGGGGTGAGCTCGAGTGTTTCTAACCATCAAAGGAAAAACCAAGGAAGGCTTTAAAATTTGGATGCAAGCCAAAATTTTGGAGGGTGTTGCAACGTCAACAACACTTGGTAACACAATGGTTGAATACTAGCTTCTTTTTTTTGGTTCATTTTCGGCGTAGGGCCTGTTATCACCCTAAACGCTTTGTCTCTAAGCTTTGGAAAGTTACCTTGTTTCTAGTCATAGTCTTATAAGTTTTGAGTTATCTCATCACAATTAGTTTCATTCTCATTTTAAAACCCTTCTTCTAGTCATGGTGTTAAAGGGTCTTTAGGTCATTTCATGCTACAAGGTTTAGGTCATAAGGCTAGAAGTCTTTTAAAGTCATATCTCTTTTCCAAATAAAGTTTCACAGCCTCATTCCATGTTCTAGAAGCCTTACCAGGTGTTTAGAAGTCATATCTCACATCATTTTGGAGAAACTTTGAAACTAGCTACGAAATCACTGAACTAGGAGTTTTCGTAGTGCGCTACGAAATCCCTGAAAAAGCTCGTTTCAGCATAAAAAACTCTGATTCCTGCATTTACTAGTCAACTTCCAGAAGGGGTCCTGAGCAGCTGAGAACTCAATTCTGAAACTTGAATGAGGCCTTTCTTCCTAACATACCAAACTACAAAAACCTCTTTCATTTTCTTCAAATTCGTTCTGAGGTGGGAGGAATTTATGGTTAAACTTGCGCTACGAAACTGCTGAAAGTCAAGCTTGGTCTTCTAGTTTTAGTAGTCTTTTTGAAGATAAATTTCTGGTCACATGAAAATGTATTTTGGAATTTTTAAGGAGGTTTCTCTTCATAAATTCTCCAGCTACAATAACCTATCTCACTTTCTTCATAAGTGTTTTCAGTTTGGAGATAATAAGCTTTCGTTGAAACCCAAAATTCAGAAAACGGATTTTTCCTGTTTGACACGTGTTTTTCAAGGATAGATTCTGGACAGCTGGATAAGTGTTTTAAAACACCAAGAGAGTTTTTTTCTAGAAATCATGGAATACAAAAGCCTCCTTCCGTTTCATAAAATGTGTCATGGATAAGGAGATAAATGCTTTGTCCCATGTGCCAACTTTCAAGGATCCTAAACCTAAAAACAGGGAAACATGTTCCGTAATTTCTAGGGTTTGTCATCAGCAGTCAGGTGAGAACGTGGGAGGCTTCATCAAATTTGACTTCATGAGGTTGCAACTATCAAAGAATGTATTTAATTTTTAGTTAAGGTGGTTTAATCATAATAAGGAGTTACACTCCTAGTTGTATTAGGTCTCTAGGACTGCTAGTTAGTTGTCAAATGCATTTAAAAGTTTGTTTTATGGTTAGAATAGGTGTCACTGATGGAAAATTCGAATTCCCCTCATGCTGGAGGAGGAATCTAAGTCATGTAATGAACTCTATATATTGGAGAGATGTAATTGCCACAAAGGGTTGGAATTTTTTGTAAAGAACTCTCATATGGTGCTTTTGTGTAAGACTCTATTTTAAGGAATACAATATTTGGCTTTGCTTCTCAGGATTCAGAAGGAATTCAATGTTCAAAATGTCTTATGGTTCTCCTCTTCTCATTACTTATAGTGGTATGAATATATGATTTCTTAGAATTCATTGGTTATGCTCTAAATTCCTTCATACATTTGTGGACTGTGTTTTCCTTTATGCTACTGATGTTCTCTTCATATGTTGAATTCTAGATGCCCTGACTTCCATGTAAAGCTAATATCATTGTCATATTGAAGCATTCCTTGACTCCATAAGCCCAATGGATATTTACTAATTGTGTTCAACCATTCATATTTCCTCACTTATTTCATAGAGTTAGCCATCTAATTCATTATCAAAATATTTAACCTAGTGAGAGAGCCCTCTCAGGTTGATGAGGCTAAGCCTTAGCCTAAAGTAGGTTTGAAAGAGTTACACAAGGCCTTCCTAATCAGCAGCCTATCAGGTTAAGGTTTTGTGATAACATTTTGGTGCATCTACTAGGAGCCTGAAGTTTATTCATTCCCGAAATCAAGAAGCTGAACTTATGAAGGTAGTAGGAGCTCAGACATCTTTTTGAGGCTGCAAAACTACCTTGGTGACTCCACATAACAAATTGGAAGGTGACTCCACTGCTAAAGGATCAGTAGCTTGATGAAGTTTCAAAATGAGTTCCATTGAAAGAATGAATGTCAGGTATGCCCCTATGAATCAGTCTCATATCCCTGGTTTTCCAAATCCTATGCCAAAGGTTGATTGGTTAGATGATCTTCCAATATTCAAAGATGAAAAGAAATACAATGCTACTCTTCATTTGGTTAGGTTCCATATGCATGTATGTAGTCTTAAGGTTCAATTCCCTGAAGATTGTCTCATGAGGATGTTTATGACCACTTTAGAAGGAAAAGCATGGTCTTGGTATAAAAGCTTGGAAAATGGTTCATTATATTCTCTTGCTGATTTCCATGATGTATTCTATGACATGTATAAAGAGTGTCACCCTTCCTTATTGTTGGTCAAAGTTTGTTGTAAACATTCTACAAGTTTTATTCAATATTTGGAGGATTGTTACGATGATGATGAGTTTATGGATGAAGAAATTTTAGAGGCTCTTCATAACAATACATTTCAACAACAAGAAGAAAGGATAACATCCTACGAAATGCAGCATGAAGATCAATAGGGGTTTACTTATGAAAATCATATTATGTCCTCCAAGATTGATGTAGAGATGCAGCAGACTTGTCAGTTTTCAAATCATAATGAAGATGAAAATGATTACAAACACCAAGAAGAAATACTGGAAGAATTTTTTTGTAACCCTTAGGCAGAGGAAAAGGTTGTTCATTTTTGTACTTCCTTGCAGCAGCTTGCATCAAAGAATGATATTTATAATGAAGAAAATTACATTGTTTGTGGGCATCATTCAGAAAGGCAGTTGGATAGCATATCAAATAAATTTTTTGTGACTAAAGATCAGTTGTTAGAAGTAACAAGATGTTATGAGGATCATCAAACTAACCATGTGTTTTTTGACCCTATAGATGACTACATGGAAAATTTTTATTGTTCAGGCTTCCAATTATATTTTCATCTTGAAGAACAGTTACACTTCATGCTGCCTTGGTTAATTCAGTATATGGTTTATTTTTGGTTCAAGAACAATCAAGAGATTCAAGTGTTGGATCAGATCAATGATTGGCTTCATTGGAAGTTTCATGTTCCTTGAGCTACAAGTGGAGATTACAATTGATAGGGTAGGTAGGAATGTGCAAATAAGCTCAGGGTAGGTTGACTGAGCATTTGTTTCAGTAGGTGCAGTTTGAATTCTTCGTTTAGAAATAATTAAAGGCTTAAGGAGCAAATTGGTCAGAGGTTCATAGTTTTATTCTAGAGGATGGATGGCGGCACTGGAGCTACAAGCTCTTAGTATACCACAAGGGCACACTATCCCTAGTGGAGCCACTGTTATCACCCTAAAATCTTTGTCTCTAAGCTTTGGAAAGTTACATTGTTTCTAGTCATAGTCTTATAAGTTTTGAGTTATCTCATCACAATTAGTTTCATTCCCATTTACAAACCCTTCTTCTAGTCATGGTGTTAAAGGGTCTTTAGGTCATTTCATGCTTCAAGTGTTAGGTCATAAGGTTAGAAGTCTTTTAAGGTCATATCTCTTTTCCAAATAAAGTTTCACAGCCTCATTCCATGTTCTAGAAGCCTTACCATGTGTTTAGAAGTCATATCTCACATCATTTTGGAGAAATTTTGAAACTAGCTACGGAATCACTGAACTAGGAGTTTTCGTAGCGCGCTACGAAATCCCTGAAAAAGCCTGTTTCAACATAAAAAACTTTGATTTTTGCATTTACTAGTCAACTTCTAGAAGGGGTCCTGAGCAACTGAAACATCCATTTTGAAAAATTAAAGAGGCTTTTCTTCCTAACATACCAGAATACAAAAACCTCTTTCAGTTTCTTCCAATTCGTTCTGAGGTGGGAGTAATTTATGGTTAAACTTGCGCTACGAAACTGCTGAAAGTCAAGCTTGGTCTTCTGGTTTAGCAGTGTTTTTGAAGATCAGTTTCTGGTCACATGAAAAGGTATTTTGGAATTTTTAAGGAGGTTTCTCTTCCTCAACGCTCCAGCTACAATAACCTATCTCACTTTATTCATAAGTGTTTTTAGTTGGAAGATAAGAAGCTTTCTTTGAAACCCAAAATTCAGAAAACAGATTTTTCCTGTTTGACACGTGTTTTTCAAGGATAGATTTTGGACAGCTGGATAAGTGTTTTAAAAAACCAAGAGAGGATTTTGTTCTAGACATAATGGAATACAAAAAAATCCTTCAGTTTCATAAAATGTGTCATGGATAAGGAGATAAAGACTCTGTCCCACGTGCCAACTTTCGAGGATCCTAAACCTAAAAACAGGGAAACATGTTCCCTAATTTCTAGGGTTTGTTATTAGCAGTCAGGTGACAACGTGGGAGGCTTCATAAAATTCAACTTCAGGAGGTTGCAACTGTCAAATAATGTATTTAATGTTTAGTTAATGTGGTTTAATCACAATAAGGAGTTACACTCCTAGTTGTATTAGGTCTCTAGGATTGCTAGTTAGTCGTCAAATGCATTTAAAAGTTTGTTTTATGGTTAGAATAGGTGTCACTGATGGAAAATTCGAATTCCCCTCATGTTGGAGGAGGAATCTAAGTCATGTAATGAACTCTATATATTATATAATATGTAATGCACAAAGGGTTGGAACTTTTTGTAAAGAACACTCATATGGTGCTTTTGTGTAAGACTTTGTTTTAAGGAATACAATATTTGGCTTTGCTTCTCAGGATTCAGAAGGAATTCAATGTTAAAAATGTCTTATGGTTCTCCTCTTCTCATTACTTACATTGGTATGAATGTATGATAACTTAGAATTCATTGGTTATGCTCTAAATTCCTTCATACATTTGTGGACTGTGTTTTCCTTTATGCTACTGATGTTCTCTCCATATGTTGAATTCTAGATGCCCTGACTTCCATGTAAAGCTAATGTTATTGTCATACTGAAGCATTCCTTGACTCCATAATCCCAATGGATATTTACTAATTGTGTTCAACCATTCATATTTCCTCACTTATTTCATAGAGTTAGCCATCTAATTCATTATCAAATTCTTTAACCTAGTGAAAGAGCCCTCTCAGGTTGAGGAGGCTAAGCCTCAGCCTAAAGTGGGTTTGAAAGAGTTACACAAGGCCTTCCTAATCAGCAGCCTATCAATTCAAGGTTTTGTGATAACATTTTGGTGCGTTTTCCAGGAGCCTGAAGTCTATTCATTCCCGAAACCAAGAAGCTGAACTTCTAAAGGTAGTAGGAGCTCAGACATCTTTTTGAGACTGCGAAACTACCTTGGCGACTCCACATAACAAATTGGAAGGTGACTCCATTGTTAGAGGATCAGTAGCTTGATGAAGTTTCAAAATGAGTTCCATTGCAAGAGTGAATACCAGGTATGCCCCTATGAATTGGTCTCATATCCCTGGTTTTCCAAATCCTATGCCAAAGGTTGATTGGTTAGATGATCTTTCAATATTCAAATATGAAAAGAAAGACAATGCTACTCTTCATTTGGTTAGGTTCCATATGCATGTACGCAGTCTTAAGGTTCAATTCCCTGAATATTCTCTCATGAGGATGTTTATGACCACTTTAGAAGGAAAAGGATGGTCTTGGTATAAAATCTTGGAAAATGGTTCATTATATTCTCTTGCTAATTTCCATGATGTATACTATGACATGTATAAAGAGTGTCACCCTTCCTTATTGTTGGTCAAAGATTGTTGTAAACATTCTACGAGTTTTATTCAATATTTGGAGGATTGTTATGATGATGATGAGTTTATGGATGAAGAAATTTTAGAGGCTCTTCATAACAATTCATTTCAACAACAAGAAGAAAGGATAACATCTTATGAAATGCAGCATGAAGATCAACAGGGGTTTACTTATGAAAATCATATTATGTCCTCCAAGATTGATGTAGAGATGCATCAGACTTGTGAGCTTTCAGATCATAATGAAGATGAAAATGATTACAAACACCAAGAAGAAATACTGGAAGAAATTTTTTATAACCCCCAGGTAGAGGAAAAGGTTGTTCATTTTTGCAATTCCTTGCAGCAGCTTGCATCAAAGAATGATCTTTATAATGAAGAAAATTACATTGTTTGTGGGCATCATTCAGAAAGGCAGTTGGATAGCATATCAAATAAATTTTGTGTGACTAAAGATCAGTTGTTAGAAGTAACAAGATGTTATGAGGATCATCAAACTAACCATGTGTTTTTTGACCCAATAGCTGACTACATGGAAAAGTTTTATTGTTCAGGCTTCCAGTTATGTTTTCATCTTGAAGAACAGTTACACTTCATGCTGTCTTGGTTAATTCAGTATCTGGTTTATTTTTGGTTCAAGCACAGTCAAGAGATTCAAGTTTCAGATCAGATCAATGATTGGCTTCATTGGAAGTTTCATGTTCCTTGAGCTACAAGTGGAGATTGCAGCTGATAGGGTAGGTAGGAATGTGAAAATAAGCTCAGGTAGGTTCACTGAGCATCTGTTTCAGTAGGTGCAATTTGAATTCTTCGTTTAGAAATCATTAAAGGCTTGAGAAGAAAATTGGTCAGAGGTTCAGAATTTTATTCTAGAAGATGGATAGCGGCACTAGAGCTACAAGTTCTTAGTATACCACAAGGGCACACTATCCCTAGTGGAGCCACTGTTATCACCCTAAAATCTTTGTCTCTAAGCTTTGGAAGGTTACCTTGTTTCTAGTCATAGTCTTATAAGTTTTGAGTTATCTCATCACAATTAGTTTCATTCTCATTTGCAAACCCTTCTTCTAGTCATGGTGTTAAAGGGTCTTTAGGTCATTTCATGCTCCAAGGGTTAGGTCATAAGGTTAGAAGTCTTTTAAGGTCATATCCCTTTTCCAAATAAAGTTTCACAACCTCATTCCATGTTCTAGAAGCCTTACCAGGTGTTTATAAGTCATATCTCACATCATTTTGGAGAAATTTTGAAACTAGCTACAAAATAACTAAACTAGGAGTTTTCGTAGCGCGCTACAAAATCCCTGAAAAAGCCTATTTCAACATAAAAAACTATGATTCCGGAGTTTACAAGTCAACTTCCAGAAGGGGTCTTGAGCAGCTGAAAACTCAATTTTGAAAAATGAAAGTTTTTTTTCTTCCTAACATACCAAAATACAAAAACCTCTTTTAGTTTCTTCAAATTCGTTCTGAGGTGGGAGGAATTTATGGTTAAACTTGTGCTACGAAATTGCTGAAAGCCAAGCTTGGTCTCTTGGTTTTAGCAGTCTTTTTTAAGATCAGTTTCTGGTCATATGAAAAGGTATTTTGGAATTTTGAAGGATTTTTCTCTTCATCAACGTTCCAGCTACAATAACCTATCTCACTTTCTTCATAAGTGTTTTCAGTTGGGAGATAATAAGCTTTCTTTGAAACCCAAAATTCAGATAACGGATTTTTCATGTTTGACATGTGTTTTTCAAGGATAGATTCTGGACAGCCGGATAAGTGGTTTAAAAAACCAAGAGAGGTTTTTGTTCTAGACATCATGTACTACAAAAACCTCCTTCAATTTCGTACAATTAGTCATGGATAAGGAGATAAAGGCTCTGTCCCACGTGACAACTTTCGAGGATCCTAAACCTAAAAACAGGGAAACATGTTTCCTAATTTCTAGGGTTTGTCATCAACAGTCAGGTGACAACGTGGGAGGCTTCATAAAATTCTATTTCAGGAGGTTGCAGCTGTCAAAGAATGTATTTAATGTTTAGTTAAGGTGGTTTAATCATAATAAGGAGTTACACTCCTAGTTGTATTAGGTCTCTAGGACTGCTAGTTAGTTGTCAAATGCATTTAAAAGTTTGTTTTATGGTTAGAGTAGGTGTCACTGATGGAAAATTCGAATTCCCCTCATGCTAGAGGAGGAATCTAAGTCATGTAATGAACTTTATATATTGGATAATATGTAATGCACAAAGGGTTGGAATTGTTTGTAAAGAACTCTCATATGGTGCTTTTGTGTAAGACTTTGTTTTAAGGAATACAATATTTGGCTTTGCTTCTCAGGATTCAAAAGGAATTCAATGTTCAAAATGTCTTATGATTCTCCTCTTCTCATTACTTACAGTGGTATGAATTTATGATTACTTATAATTCATCGGTTATGCTCTAACTTCCTTCATACATTTGTGGACTGTGTTTTCCTTTATGCTACTGATGTTCTCTCCATATGTTGAATTCCAGATGCCCTGACTTCCATGTAAAGCTAATGTTATTGTCATACTAAAGCATTCCTTGACTCCATAAGCCCAATGGATATTTACTAATTGTGTTCAACCATTCATATTCCTCACTTATTTCATAGAGTTAGCCATCTAATTCATTATCAAATTCTTTAACCTAGTGAGAGAACCCTCTCAGGTTGAGGAGGCTAAGCCTCAGCCTAAAGTAGGTTTGAAAGAGTTACACAAGGCCTTCCTAATCAGCAGCCTATCAGGTCAAGGTTTTTTTATAACAGTGCCTTGGCCATTCGGGAAGTATTGATGCATTGTGAAAATCACTTCGGCTTCCCTACTTACCCCATGGACAGACACGGTTCACCTTGTGCTGACTTAGTTAAACACAACACAAAAATTTAGCCAGATTGTAGTGTTTCAAAGCGGGAAGGGTAATTTGGCTTGCGAGCGTAAGATTTTCAGAGTATAAGTTTTCATCTCTCATGTTGCTCCACTGCCAGCAGGCCTAGACAGTAACTCGGAAGAGTCACACAGGAACACAAACATTGCTCCATTGCCAGCAAACCTGGACAGTACCCTGGTGGAGTTGTTTGCTTCTCCTCTCTCCACAGGAAACCTTTCTCTTCTTTCGTCTTTGTTATTTTTTTTTAAAGAGAACTGTGCATAGGCACTTATCTATTTTTGGGTGGAAGAGGGATCCCGACTTATTGAGAGAAGAAGTGGTTGTCCCTTCAGAGAAGCATGTAAGACCTTTGATTCAGGCTTTCTCGTTTAGATTTCCCCTTCTCCATTTCTACTAGTTTGATAAGTTTGGAAATATAGAACAAAAAATTGAGTATAGGCATGAGGTTCCCTAGACTGGACACAGGTTCATGGTTTGACTAAAAATTTTCTCACACAGGGATCATATTTTCTGTCAAGACTTCATCGACCAAAACTTACAACCAAGCACAAAGAAGGCAAACACATGACTGGCCAAGAACTGTAGTGTCACAAGACTCTTTTAACTTCAGCCACATGCACATTTAGAAGCCATAATGCAGTGCAGGACCACACTTATTTACAACAAACAACTAAGCAGCAAAGTAGAGCAAATTAGCAAAGAAAAAAATAAGCAATAAAGAAAAGCAAATAATAGAACAACACTGAAAGAAGTATGTACACGTGCAGGGCATGGCTCTAGATCATTGAAAATAACATTTTAAGTCTTGGTCATTGATAGGGAGAGTGTCAATATTCCCTTCAAGTGATTGTAAGCGATACGTGTGTTGGCCAAGCTTCTCATGAACAGTGAATGGGCCAATCCACAAGGACTGAAAATTCGTACGTTTTCCTTTGTCTTCGTGATTTATATCCCAGCGCAAGACTACGTCACCCACAATGAAGTTGGGACTGCCTACAGACTTCTTGTTGAACCATCTCTTGATATGGTTCTGGTTAAGTATGAAATTTTCTTTTGATTTTGCCCTTTCTTCCTGTATCTTGTGTAATGTGTCCATCCTACGCTAAACCAATAAACAGAACTTGCCTTGCCATTTTTCGGATAACTGAAGAGTAGGCAAGTAGATATTTGGCGAGAGGATGGCTTCTTTTTTGTATACCAGGAAGTAAGGGGAGGTATTTAGAGAGGGTCTGGGTGTGACTCAGTCAACCCAAAGAGGATTCACTAGAGTGGAATGCCAGATTCATTATTCAGAGTAAATGGTTTTTTTATCATGTAGACAAGATTTTTGTTTGTAGACTCGGCAAGACCATTTCCATGTGAGTAGTGGTTAGTTGAATGCTTTAACACAATATCGTTTTGCAATGAAAATTCACAAAAATTTAATGAATAAAAGTAAGTTTCATTTTCAAAAACAAGTGATACAGAATGCCAAACCTTGATTTTATGTCTTGTCTTAGGAAGCTGATGACTTCCTAGTCATTCACTTCTTTCAGCGGAACTGCTTTTTCCCATGACGTGAAGTAATTTGTATCAATTAAGATGTAGCGGTGTTGCTTTGATGAATGCGGGAAAATCTCCCCAATGATGTTCAAACCCCACTGTTGGAATGGTTCGTCCACTGCAACAGGTTGCAACGGGGCTATTGACCTTTGGTTTCTGTTGGCGCATGCTGACAGACCGGACACTTGCAGGCATAGGCAGATGCATCTTTGAATAATGTAGGCAAGTAGAAACTGGTTCGCATGACCTTTTCCATTGTTGTGTTTCCTGTGAAGTGACCCTTGGTTGTGGCTGGTTCGTCATGGAGATCATGTAACACCCTTTATGAATCTTGTGCCTCAAGGCACTTGAGCAAAACGTCGTTGTGATGTTTTCTGTAAAGCACTCCATGCAACAACTGGTAAGATAAATATTTCAATCAGAGTGCCCTCTTTTACTACATAGAGAAGTGATAGGGCATGGTTCCATGCTCAAGGAACTAGTGCACATCTGCGTACCAAGAGTTTCCATACGAAGTGGGGGGGGGGGGGCACGCCCAAAATTATACATTTCAATTTCTTTCTCGTAATCGACAAGTCTTCTTCTTCCTCTTGCGCATGTAATGCTTCAGCTACTAATTTACAAAGACTGTGACCCTTTATGGTGTGAATTGGCTTAATGTCAAGATTATAATCTTGCAATCGAGTCATCCAGTTCACCCGCGCCTCACCCATCTCTTGTTGAACAAGCAGTGATCTGACTGTTGGGTACGACACAAATACAATGCAATAATTTTTCAAGAGGAAGGGTCTGAAATGTTAAACTGCCTTGTATACAGCGTATGCTTGTTTTTTCATGGTGGGATAGTTCAGTTCAAGTCCTTTCAAGCTCGCACTCATGAAAGAGATGGGTCGTTCATTGTTCATCTCATCTTTATGAGTGAGTAGCAAGTGAAGTATTAGAAGCAAATGTGTAGAGAAAGAAATATTTGTTGAAGTTTGGGTTGTACAATGTAGGCACATCTTCTATAACTTGCTTAATCCAGGAAAATGCTTCCTTTTCCTTCTTTCCCCAATAGTACATTACGTCCTTCTTGATCATCTCTTGAATGGGTTTGACAATCTACGCATAATCAAAGATGAACTTTATGAGAAATTTGACCTTCCCCGGGAAGGAATGCATAGATTTCTTGTTCATGGGATGAAGAATCTGCGTGATTGTCCAAACTCTGTCTAGATCTATCTTGATCCCACTCTTGAAAATGATGTGCCCAAGGAGGTTACCCTCAGACACTGCAAAGGCACTCTTCTTGGGATTCAAGGATATCCCGTATTTCCGACATCGCTCAAATATTTTCTTGAGATGGCGCAGGTGGTTTGGCCATTGTCTAGAGAACATTGTCATGTTGTCGAGGTAGACCACTATGCTCTATCCAATGATCCCATGGAAAATGATTTCCATTGCACACTGAAATGTAGCACCTGTGTTTACCAATCCAAACAACATTCTATGGTAAGGGAACGTACCCCACTTGGTAAGGAATTTGTTTTCAATCTGTCAGGCTCTGCTACCAGAACCTGATTGTATCCTGAGAAACTATCTAGCAAAGAGAACATCTATGCTCCAGATATTGTCTATAATATGTGCTCCATAGAAGACAACGGGTAGTTATCTTTATCCAAGGCACAGTTTAGATTTCAGAAATAAATGCACAGGAAAATCTCCCCAGACTTCTTCCTAACAGGGACTAAGTTTGAAACCGATGTGGAATGACAAACCTTGTAAATGATCTGAGCATCCAGCAACTTAGTCAATTATTTTTGTATGAGGGGCTCAAGTCATGGGTGAACTTTCCTTAGCTTCTGCTAAAAAGGCTTGGACCCTTCTTTGATTGGAATGACGTGCTGGATTATTCACATGTCATATGTTTTCAAGTCATCGTACATCCACGTGAACACATCACAATATTGTCTGAACATATGGATAAAAGCTTGTTGCTCTTCGGGTGTGCAACATGTACCGAGATTCATGAACTTCATATATTTGTTTGTTCCCAGGTTGATCTGTTCATACAACATTGTGGAAATGTGGGTTTTGGCATTCACTGACCCTTGAAAGTGGTTATGTAAGTCATACAACTTTTTGAGTGATACCACACCCTTAAGGATGAGGTTTCCCCTACTGTCATCAGTTTTGCTCTGCAGAGACTACCCATGCTTGTCTTCATCTATCACTGCATCCTTGAAGATGTCAGCCTTGGCCATGAATTGTAGTATATGTTGATCATCATCAAAAACACGTAAATTAGTGATGTTGTTAGGGATAGATGGCTTATACAAAATTTCAACAGAAAACTATCCCTAAGCAGTGTCATCCTAGCAACTGCATTTTCCAGAGCATCTGCAGCTGCATTATGCATTCTTGGTACATAAATCATATTGAAAGCTTGGAAGCTAGAGATAAGTCACCATACCTATTGTTGGTACTAACTCTTAAGATGGGGTGAAACACAGTGTATGGTGTTACGTACCTGGTGTACCATGATCTCTGAATCACCTACCAATTTAAGCATAGCAACATTGAGGTTGATGGATTTTAGTAAGCCTAAAATGAGTGCCTCATACTCGGGGGTGTTGTTCGTGCACTCTACTCCAAGCAGCTTGAGACTAAGTGTTTCATTTGCAATGGGTCCGTCAAAACACAACCGACTCTAGAGCCCTCCCGTGCCTTAGATCCTTCAAAGTATAGGGTCCACATATTATCTGTACAAGGACCGCTTGCTGCGCTAGTACTGCTATCACTACTATTGTTACGATTGCATTCTATGGTGGGTTGGGGTTGGCTGTGTGAGATAACACCCCAGTTGCATTTCTAGAAAAAAAATTCCGAACATAAGTTCTACAAAATCCAATGGTTCATTTTCACCATTCAAGGGAGTAACATTATGTTTCATGTATCTTTCTGACAACACCTAGATATGGTTGTTTATGCCCTTGTGCGGAAGCCATAAGTGTGACCAGTCCATAGAAAAGTATCCTTGTAGCTTGTTGGACCAATCTGTGCTGAGAAATAAGGCATATGCTTTCCGGATTTCCACAATCACAATGTTAATGCACTGAAGAACTCGTCCATCGAACGATAACCAGATGATCACATCCCAAGTTTCACCAATTGCTGGCACACATGTTTTGTCAAGTTGGATGATCTGCGTAGCTATGCTACTGCATTGAGCATTGATCCTCATAGCATTAGAGAGTGGCATGACATTAATTGACGCACCAGAATCAACCAAATAGTTGTGGACATTGAAGTTAAATATTTTAAATGATAGCAAAAATGGTGGGCAGAGCAAATTTGTTTCCTCCATGCGAAGCGTATTGAGCATGGATGTGAGTGTGTCAGGAGACTTGCTTGGTCCCTTACTGGAAGAGGCAACACTGTCTGTGGAGGTTTTCCCCAGTGCACGCAAAAGAATATCCCACTAACCCGTGATCTTGGTTAACTCATAAAGAGAGATGTTTGCATGGGTCTTTTTCATGTCTTCAACAATGTTGTAATCCAGAGTAGGAAGCCTCACCAAGATGTTCAGGGGTAGACTTGTGTTTGTGTTGTTTGTTGGGCTACTTTTATCTTTGTTGCACATGGACATGCTTATAGTTGTAGCTGTCTTCCCGGACTTGCTTTGTGTTTTCCGTGTTGAGCTGACCAATGGATCAATTGGTCTAAGTAGATGTTGTCTTAATTTTTCTCATGGTATCTCAAAAACAGTGGGGGGGTGGCTTGACTCCTCAAATTGTATCGACTATTCTTCTTTGGGGTCAGACAGTCGCTCAAAGGCTCCTTCTTGGTGGTGCTTTGCTGGGTAGTGCGAGCACATTAATACATGTTGATTACTTTCCCATTACTTGGAGCTTCATCAGATGCAACAACTTATTCTTTGTCTTCATCCTCAAACTCATCCTACTCAATGGCCATAAATTGGTCAATCAACTATGTAGCCAGGGTGCTCATTCCTTGGTTCCATCCTTGGCAAGTCCTCTCTGAATTTCGTTCACTATGGAACTTGCAGTAATGATCCATCACGATCTAATCCAGATTGAGCACAAGGTTAGAGTTCTTCAGATATTTGGCCGAGTGACTATTGCTGCTGGCCGAAGTTGAGTTCTTCTTCTGCACAAATTTGGGAGGCCTATTGTTCACGGTTTTCTCGCTCGTGCATGTTTGAGTTCAGAAACTTTGGTTGTCAAGGACTTGAAGAGACAAGTAAGGTTTTCAATTTCACTTGCTTCCTTTTCCTTTGACTTACTCACAGTAATTTGATACATCCTGCCCATGTCTTCGGAGTCCTTAGTTGATTCGTCATCTACAATGACTCCAATAGCATGCAGGTCTTTCTCCACATCAATTGCCTCTTGGCAATTTTCCAAAAGTGTTGGTTTTGCAATTCGCTTGACGAACTGCACAATGTTGGTCGGCAGTGAAAATGTGTAGTAGTCAACCATGATGGAGATGTGAGGTTTGGTGTCTGCACTGAAATTGTTCAAGATATGGTTAAACCTTTGGTTAAAATATTTCACGTTTTCTTTCTTCTCCACCTTGAAATTACCTAACTCTTTTAGCGACATGGCAGGGGTTTTGTCTTCAACAAACTTCTCAAGGAAAATTCTCTTGAACACCTCCCAATTCTAAATGGAGTTGGTAGGAAGGTTGTGGTACCATACAATTACTCTTTCATCCAACGTACATGGAAACAGTCTACATGCAACATCATCATAACACACCTCGAATGTCTGCAGATGTAGGTAGAACGTGTCTAGATGGTCTTCTACCTCCACTGCTCTATCAGGGTCATACTTTGTTAACAACTTCTCTCTGTGTCTTGGAATCTTGTGCAAGACACTGGGAGTGCCAACGGGGCCTCTATCATCCATTCCAGATTTTGTTTAACCATGTAATCTTCTTCTTCGCCCTCTCCTCTTCTTCTAAATCTATTGGTTCGTCTTTGCCTCTACCTCCTCCACTGCCTTCGCCAGAACCTGAGCCCAAGAGTAAAAGGTTATCTTCTTCTCCTTCTAGGAAAATTGGAGGTTCCTCTTTGTTTTCAACAACTTCTGCCAGCTCTTCAAGGGTGGCGAGGATTTCTTATTCAACAAATGAGACTAAAACTCCTATGGGAGTAGTCTTTTGCTTCCTCTGTGAATAGGGAAGAGTGTGTACTCTTGGAATCAACCCAACAAATTTATAAAATTGATGGGTGATGGGACAGATAACATGAATGTGATGATATGATATTTCTTGTTTGTGTCTAGGAGGTGAGGAATAAAAAACTTCAGAGTTGCGCATGGGAGAGAGGGAGTTTGTGTTACTTCCTTGACCATATGATAGATAAGTGGGGTTGGTAGGACATTCAGCCATAAACTGTTGGTAGCCCTCCTTTTGCCATAAATGTTGACGGTGTTGGAACTGCCAAAATTCAGGAGATCTCCCCAGTATGAAGTCCCAACTAGACCTCACACCATTTTGTGTAGGAGTCCCATCTAGTATGATGGCCCAGTTTCCATTATCTTATATATTTACCTTATCTCTTGTTGTTTAGCACATAAGAGTGTTATGCTTGTATCTTCAAAAAGCGAGGTGAGTATACCTAGCGAGTGTGTAATGTAACTTTTTTTTGGGTTCTCTTACTGTAAGGGAGAGGGTAAAAGTGAGCCTCTAGATGAGAGGTAGTAGCACCACCCAAGTAGAGACACACGCGAAACAACAAGGGTCTGGCCAACACCCCACAGAGTATTCCACAGCTGGTGCAGCAATCGTTAAAACCAAAGTGCAAGGGAAAATACGTACATCATCCAGCAGAGTAGTCCACACGAAGGTGACGGTATTTATAACGAAGAAAACAAGAATTGTTTGTCAAATGTCCTATGGAGTATTCCACACGAGCGAGACAGTAGTGATAAACAATACAACACATCTTCAATAATGTAAGTACTAAAATAACCAAAGTAGTTCAACTATCTTAGTACAGGTTAAGAAACACATGCATTACAAATGTTTAAAGAGTAGTCTTATGAACATCTACAAAACATGTGTGAAAACGTGTTGGCCTGAAACAAGATTTTGAATTAAGAAAAAGTCCCAAGACACATTTGTACACCATACATCACTAGTCCCAGTAGTGGGACATTGGAGCCACTCCTCGCTCCTCAAGGAACAAACTACAAACTCTCAAGGCTATGTGGGAGGAGCCAAGGTGAAAATTCCTTTACTCATACAATGGGAGGGATATATATAGCCCAGGGTGATGCTTGACCCTTGTGACTCTTGGACTACCCTCGTGACTGTTCAAATTCCCATGACTTTTCAATTCATATGACTCTTTGACTTTTGTGTGCATACATTTGACTTCACTTTTCATTACATTTAGTTACAACGAATATGGCCCATAATGGTGATGTGGTCGAGACAACTCATGACACAATTGACATGTATTGGCTAAATGTGGTGCCCATGTCAAGTTGTTGCATTGTTGAGTGATGGGTGTACTCTTGGTGTGCTTTGTCTTCTCCACTGCATGGCATAGTGTTGTGGGGTCTCCAATGGTCTTGGTCTTGCTTGATGGTTCAATGCATGTCTTCCTCTTGCTTTTTGCTTGATATTCTTGGTACATGTGTCCAGCTATAAGCAAGTCTTCTAGCATGTGTGGTCTCCTTCATCTTGTTCATCGTCTCCCCATGATCTTCCAGTGTACATGTTCCTGAAATTCACTCATGATGGGACGAAATTAAATCCGAAACCTCCTAGTCTAGCATGATGCATTACTCCCGTGTTCCGGGTGACGGGGAGGGAGGAAAACTCACTGAGGTAGTGCAGAGCGCAACTCAGGTTAGAATGAGGAATTTTGGGAGGAGAACCTGCATTGTCGAGAAAAACTACGCAGTGATCACTGGGAGGCAGGATGGCGTAGTGAGAGTCACCAGTGTCAGTTGCAAGGTGGGACCTTGAGGGAGACAACATCTGCGTAGTTTTCAGAGGTAAGACAGAGAGGGTTGCAGAGGGACTGTTGGTCAGTTCTTTGCAATTTCTAGAGGGAAGACATAACAGTCCTATAGGGGGGCTGTTGATCATGACTATAAAATTTCTAGATACAATGCAGGACAAGCAGCAAGGGAACTGCCAGACATGTCTACGCAATTTCTAGAGGCAAGGTAGAGCAAGGCAGCGAGGGTCATCTGCACATCTCTACGCAATTTTTGGGAACAGTGCCGATCAAGGAAGCAGATGACCAGTTAGGCATGTCTGTGCAATTTTGGGGAACATTGAAAACCCAGGTTTCAGAGTAGTGCAGGCTTCTGGCAAGCAAGGAGAAGGGTTGATGAAGTTACTTGAGAAATGCACAGTTCATTTGGACAGGGAGGCAATTTCTACGTAATTCTGGGAGGTAGACAAGCCTCTCACCTCCCGGATTATGCAGTGCAACTGACCTAGTGGATAGCCTCAAGCATGACGCAGTTTCGGGTAGCAAAGCAGGGTCACTGATGGCTGAGACTGTGCAATATAGCTCAGTCAGGTCCAGTGGAAAACGGTTATCCGATCCAACAGATTTCTAGGAAAATGGCTGTGTCGAAAGCACAAAACCTTGTGCAGACTGACGTTATGAAATAAACTTAGCATACTCGATGATGAGACAACATAGATCACCATGACAAAAATACAAAACATGCCCTCAATGAGACTATCTTGGAGTTTAGCACGAAAAGTGTGACACTTGTGATAGACCTTCGGACGACCGTGACAACACTTACATGACATTGTTTGCAACTTTGAATGTGAGTGTAACTTATGTTTACCTAGCAAAGACAACCCAAACACACAAAGACGGACCTTCAAACTCGCCAAAATTAGATCACAAGCACGAAAAAGCAATCCACATGTCGAAAGACAACTGTTGGTCAAACAAGAAAACGGTGAAAAGACCTCACAAGAGCTCATGGGGTGAGCTCGAGTATTTGTAACCATCAAAGGAAAAACCAAGGAAGGCTCTGAAATTTGGATGCAAGCCAAAATTTTGGAGGGTTATGCAGCACTACAACAAAACCCAAATCGAACACAAAACTAAAGGGAGAGTGGAAAGGATTGGGCACCACTGTTGGTCTTGTCGACATTGGAGGCCACTCACAAAAATTATAGAAAGTATAGAGCTTCGATCCCTTTGGATGAGAATTATAACCCCTTTATGCCTGACTGAGTAAGGGAGATAATCATATATAGAATTGAGGGATGAGAGAATGACGAGGTGGAGGGCACAATGTGTCATGAGGTTACATTTCCTAAGGTTGAATGATTTCATAATGAATTGATGGGACATGACATATATTGGAGGGTATCCTCAAGGAATATGGAGGTTGGAACCCTAAGCATTGACCTTGAGGTCCCACATTTTTCCTTGAGTTGCAAAGGAGGCTGGAGAATTATTAGTGAAAAATACATGAGAAGTCGAAATGGAGGGAAATAATTTAAGTAAAGAAAAAATACATAGGAAGATTGAGGATAATTTGGTATAATAAGGAACAATGCCCAACCGGAGATGTATTAGAATCCCCCATTGGGGTTTCACTTAATGAAGCTTTGACATAGCACGTGCATTTGTGGCATACTAAAAAATACCCTTAATTTGACTACATATTGGAAAATACCTCTAAAAATCACTTTATAATATGAACCCAATACATCTTCCCAATTTAAAGAAACACCTACTTTCACTAGATATTGTAGGTATAATTATTTTTTCATTAACATTTTTTATACCACTTTACATTTTTTCATTAAATTTGAGCTCCATTTTTTATACAAAACGTATAAAAACCCTTTACCCCCTATTATATGTTTAATATATTATATCATTTTTTCCTCATTTTATGTCCCCCAACATGAACGCATGTGGTATGGTATTTCTCCCCTAGCTAAGCCCTTGTGAAATCCCCTATAATTATGAGATTGGGATGTTAAGAGGGGAGTCCAACATAAGTCCAAGATATAAGGCATGGGCACCAAATTGATTATTCGTGGCTATTCATAGGCTCTAAGATTAGGTTAATTACGCCGAAGGTGTTTTATTTTTAGGTTGCTCTTACTAAAACTATACGGATTCATAGGTTGGCACTGTAGAGATTTTGATGAGGTCATCATTTAACATTGTTAGCCAATCCCAAACATCTATTTTTGTCCTTTGACACATGGAAATGTTTTTCACGTTTACTTGGCAAGTGGCGAGTAAGAGGTTTCCATGTGAGCTTGCCAGATTCAGCCAAATTTCTCAATTGAACTAGTAGAAGATTCTTGAAATTGGCAGGGAGTTGGGATTGGTACTTGCTGCCAATATAGGCTGCTATGGCATACTGACTATACCCGGTTCTCTCCTTCAAACAAGTAATTGCCTTCGTGCTCATTTGCAAAAAAAAAAGCAAAATGCACCTTTATCCCTTAGATGGGTAACTTGATGTTCTTTAGAGGAGAATACTAGCTAGTAAGGGTGCCTTTAAAGCATTCTTTCATTCATTTTCCAACCCCATTTCATTTCTTTATTGATTGAAGGGAAATTTAATGGATCAATACATATAGTGTTTGACTTTTGATTGGTTTTCATAGCAAACCATAGCTCTCATGGTAGGAGAGAGTGGTGCCCTCTTATGGTTGGTCTAACCACTTCATCATATTTGGTCGGTTCACTCAGGCCAAGCCTTGGGATAACCCTTCACAAAGTACCTATCCCCAAACTCCCTATTTGTGAACTACCTATCTCCCCTGCAAAAAAAGTGAAAATGAGACCCCTGCGTTCAAAATCTAATGTGAGAAAAAAAATCAATGGCCAAGAATTGAAACCCGAGAATATGTGGGATGAGAAGGTAGTCATTTCAATCCCTTAGAAGCCCTCGAATTCTTTTCTTTGACCACATTGCTGACTACAGGCTTTGTAGTTATCTGAGCAGAAGCCATTGTTAGTACCACCAAATTTCTCAAGAACTACAAAAGAAAATGATACCAAGAAACCAAAAAGCAAAATCTTCACAGACAAATGGAAATTGACCAGACAAATGGAAGGTGAGGGTAATTTGATATGCTCACCACCCCCCTAGGTGGGTGGTACGTCAATGACTCATTTTTCCACCATACAGTTGATCTAACTCTCACACAACCACATGTGGAAATTCCCACTCCCACATGACCACGTGTGGAAATTCCATTGCAGTTGCAATGGCAACTGTGGTGTTTTTGTAATTCATAACAATAATATGTTGGAATGTGGTGGTGGTGGTGGGCATGGACGTTGAAGTGTTTCCCAAGGAGGCATTGTCGACGAAATCTAGATATTTGAATATAGAAAGGAAGAGTGGTGCTCGGATGTTCAATGCATACTACGAGACCATCTCCCCTGACAAAAAAAAAAAAAAAAAACTCTTTGATGCTCTGTTTCTTCTATGGATGCAAGGAGGCCATGGCTGCTTCGGTATAATTGGAAATGAGGAGGACTTTTCCCTATCACACCTCTAAGAATGGAACCAATTACCTCTCCTTGTTCCTCAATCAACCTGTTGTCAAATAAGCTTGGAAGGTGGATGGCCATATCAAATGGGATAAATTCAGCTAGGCGATGAGAAAGAGAATGGGCGAGGACATGATTAAGAGCAATAAGTGGATGGTGGAAGAAATGGTACAACGAAGGCCAGTACTTTTGTATCAAGGCAATTTCAACCTCAAGGATGGCGTTGTTGAAAGAAACCATGGTTGGTTTCTGGGATAATTAATTGAACTGCTTTTAGCAGATGACATGTCCTTATGCATAGTTGTCAAACAACCAGTACTGTAAGGACCTGCAGTCCTTAACATGTGCTCCCGGCTTGAAGTACGATGGTGAATAGCTTGAAACGTTGAAGTGTGAGCTCAAACCTACAATGCGATGGCGTTATGTTATAATGCAGGTGCATAAGAGGAGGAGCAATGGTTTTATATATGCATGGGAGCTTGGTTGACCACCCATGGGGCCGACTTACAAATGGAGCAAGGCCGACCTATGCTTGTTGGCATTTGGAAGAAGGCCGACTTGTATTTGCGATGGAGATGAGGGCATGGGCAGGTCAGTTGGGTAGCTACGACCTTGCCTACCACTCATATATATTAGTGATGCGTGGAGGTCATTTTCATCATCTCTCAATCAACAAACTCACTCATTATGTGAAGAGAAGTGCACAAATATAGTGTGGACGCAGCAAGAAGGGGAAGGCGCAGATTTTGGTGATGCGCTCGCTCTTGGGCAAGGTTGCACAGAGGTAGCACGCATCTTGGATTTGCGTGAGGGTGCGGGTAGAGGTCACCTGCCGGTTGGAGTAGGTCATGCACGGGTGTGGGCACCCGGTTGTGCGAAGGAGCACTCTACGGTTGAACGAAGGCGTGGGCGCCTGGTTTGTGCGACGACTTGGCACGGGTTCTTGGGCAGCTCAGGTGAGTGCCCGCCCGTCGTGTGAAGCCAAACGCGGAGGTGGAAGAAAGATGACTTGGGTGAAGTCACCCGCCCACCGTGCGGAGATAAACAAAGGGTGTCTTGGTGACTTGGTGGAGTCACCCGCCCGTCATGCACGAAGACAAGGTTCGGTTGTGAAGTGCGGAAGGCAGCTCGCATGAGGGTGCACCCTCTAGCTTGGGCAAGGAAATCTTGGCTATCACACAGAGGTGTGATGAGATTGTAAATTTGGCTAAGTATGAAACTTGGGGTTTCCGAGTATACTTGTAAATCTTTGTAATATTGAAAGACTATATAATATATTATTCGGGCAGACTCATTGTTCAGGGAGTTGCCCCTCCCTTTATATTGTGCAATTGTGTTCTTCATGTATAATTGTTGATGTTAATGAATGTGTATGGGTTCTCATTGGTATAAAGTAACATTAATAATTACTTGGTTGAGAAACACAAACTAAGTAGGATAAGTGGTTAGGCGTAGTCCACGAACATAAGTATTGGTAAAAAGAAAGTGTTCGGTGGTGTCGCACCTCACCTAGCACGGTTGGAAGACTACCGTAGGCTGGCGTCGTGACAGGTGGTATCAGAGATCGGTTGGAGTTGGTGAGCAGGGTTGCTCATGATGAAGTGCACGTGTGGGTACACTTGGAAACTTGGAAATTGGTAACAGTGAAGCAGGTACTTGCAAGTGAAGGAAGTTGTTTCACATATAAGTGGAACAAGGGTTGGTTCAGGTTGTAGGCATCTTGGTGAAGTTGTTGGATGGTAAAAACTAGATTGCAAAGAAGAAGGACGTTGTTAGAAATTGTAGTTGAATCTCAGGCTGGGTCTAGTCACGGTGTGAAGGATGCTACTATGGCATTCATTGAAAAAGTTTTTGAGAAGATGGAGGACTTAGAAGCTTTCTGAACTAAGAAGATGAACTTGATCGAGAGAGATCAAGAGGCCAATTCGAAGATGAAGGAAGAGCTCGATGAACTCTGGACTCAACATGAGTACACTGGTCTTATGTGTACACAACTTGAAGTAAGGGTCAAGGAGATTGAAGAGGCAAGAGATCGAGGCTTGGCAAAGATCGTGGACTTGCAGAAATCTCTTGACGAAGCTAGAGATAAGATCACAGTGTTGAAGAAGGCCATGAGGCATAACTCAGGTGGACTAGTACCTCATGTGAAAGTGAAGGAACCAGAATCTTATGATGAAACAAGGAGTGCAAAGACTCTTGGCAACTTTATATGGGACACAGAGCAATACTTGGAGCGATTGGGTCTATCTGATGATGAGACAAAGGTGAAGGTAGTTGTTCAGTTCTTGACGAAGGATGCTAAGATGTGGTGGCGAAGGAGAATGGATTAGATTTCCAATGGCAGTCCTAGTGGCATTACTTCGTGGGATGAGATGAAGAAAGCTTTGAAAACCCATTTCAGTCCTTAGGATGAAACATGGGAAGCAAGGATGAAGATAAAGTTCATAAAGCAGACAAGGAACCTTTAGACATATCAGTGGGATTTTGCAAGTGCAGTTCTGGAACTTCCTAACATGGCGGAGAGGTACAAGGTGTTCAATTTCATTATTGGGTTGAAGCCTTGGGCACGCAATGAAGTGAAGAGGCAAAGGATTAGAACACTTGAAGAAGCTTTTGCTATTGTGGACAGGTTGGTGGAGCATTATGATGAGACTTCTGATGATAGGAAGAAGAAGTCTGATAAGCTGAAAGAAAAGAAGGAGGATGCTTCGAAATCGGATGATAAGTCGAAGACGAAGAAAGCCTTGAAGTGTTGGATATATGTTGAACCACATACGGTGAAGAATTTCCCTTCTAGACTGAAAGTGGCTGCGATTGCACAATCTAATGTGAATAATGAAGAAGCCTCTGTGGGGATGATGCAGATACTTGGTGGTGCTGCTGCTACATAGGTGATCTCTCGAAGGGATCCTGAGAGGAACAAGTTGGAGTATGTTCAGATGAAGGTTGGAGATGCTGATATACTCACTATGGTGGTTAGTGGGGCCTCTCACAACTTCATGGGAGAATATATTGCGAGAAGAATTGGGCTGAAATTTGTACTGGTGAAGGATCAGATGAAGACAGTCAATTCTCCTCCTGAGTGTGTTCTTGGTGTAGCTCAAAAAGTGGATACAACACTAGGTGAGTGGACAAGGAAGGTCGAATTCACTATAGTGCGAATAGATGACTATGAAGCTTTACTGGGAATGGAATTTTTGAAACAATTCGATGCTATGATTGTTCCACATTTGAAGAGGATGTACATTTACGATGGAAGGGAGGATGTACCCATTGATGTACCAACCATTGGAGTGACGAAGCCTGATTGTAAGTTGGCAGTGATGCAAATGGAGGATGAAAAGCGGATGGAAGATATGAGTAAGTTGTTGTCTATGGTTGAGACGAAGCTTACCGAGCGGTCATTGGTCATCAGGACACTCTCTGATAGTATCTTGGATATGTCAAGAAGGCTAGAAGTGATCGAGGATGATGATGATGATGATGAGGCATATGTGAGGCCGAATGTCTGCGAGGAGGATCGGGTCACTTATCTACAGAGGATGGAGATAGAAAATCTTGATAGATGGATTGAGTTGATTAGTGAGGGTGAGCCTTCAGGCTCTACTCCCTCCACATCTTCTTATATGGGAAAGAAGATAGGGCTCATTGTTAGCTACTCATGGTATTGAGTCCTTTAAAACATGTTGAGCAGGTATGATAGATGGTGCAGGGATGGCTTGGCATCAAGCATCATGACATGTTGCAGATGGGAAGGAGTTTCCATGGACCTGAGCATGGTGAGATTCTTGGTGAGTCCAGGATGTGGAAGAATCTGAGATAGACTGGTGAAGGCATAAGGATGTTCACTCTCATGGCTTGAGCGTGACAGTTGGATTAACTACCCAACTAGTTCAAACATGGGGTCCAGAAGTGTGCAGAGATATTTTGATATCAAACTGATTTGAGGCGGTGTTTGACATGGAGAGATGTTGGCATCAGGTAGACGAGGAGGACAGTTCATAGGATGGGGACGACACATGATGGAGATGGGAGTTCTACATATGTTCCAGGGATGTTTGCAGTATGTGGAGGAGTTGACATCATGGACCAAGGATGAGATAGATATTGATGATCTTGGTGGATGGCTACCAGGATGGGATGTTGTCGAGGACGACAACAACTTCAAGTGGAGGAAGATGTAAGGACCTATAGTCCTTAACACGTACTCTTGGCTTGAAGTACAATGGTGAACAGCTTGAAACGACGAAGTGCGAGCTTAGACCTACAATGTGATGGCGTTATGTTATAATGCGGGTGCATGAGAGGAGGAGCGATGGTTTTATATATGCATGGGAGCTTGGTTGATCACCCATGGGGCCGACTTACAAACAGAGCAAGGCCGACCTATGTTCGTGGGTGCTTGGAAGAAGGCCAACTTGTATTTGCGATGGAGATCAGGGCGTGGGCAGGTCGGTTGGGTAGCTACGACCTCGCCCTGCCACTCATATATATTGGTGATGCGTGGAGGTCATTTGCATCATCGCTCAATCAATGAACTCGCTCATCATGTGAAGAGAAGTGCGTAGATCTAGTGTGGACGCAGCAAGAAGGGGAAGGCGCATATTTTGATGATGTGCCCACTCTTGAGCAATTTCGCATGGAGGTAGCACACATCTTGGATTTTGGTGAGGGCGCGGGTAGAGGTCACCCGCCGGTTGGAGCAGGGTGTGCACGGGTGTGGGCGCCCAGTTTGTGCGACAACTTGGTGTTACACAAAAATATCGTCATCTTGATTATTCGCAGTCGGTGTAGGTCTATCATTATCTATACCAGCTTCCTAAGCAAGTCTTAAACCTCAGCTCTTCAAAACAAGCTTTAGAAATAAGAGAAAGACATCAAAAAAGAAATGTAACTCTAGTTCCGCACTTTCTCTTACTTTTGCCTGCAGGCCCGTACATTTTGTTCAAGTTATCTGCGTACTTATACGCTCTGTATGTAAAGGGGAGTGTGCGTACCCCTGTAAAAGTCAAAAGGCACAATCTTTATCTTAAAAAATTCATCTTGGGTTAATTCTAGAGTTTTCTAGAAGCATTTGTTACGTGGATTGTTCGCTCCAAGTGGTTCATGCATCCCATGATAGGAGGAACTAATCCCTTGTTGAGAGGAGCTATCCCTTTGAAGGAGGACTCTATCCCTTTGAAGGAGGAGCTGGTAACTGATCTCCATTGCACTATAAATTGAGGCATTGGGTCAGTGGCCAGGGAGGTTAGAAGCTGAACTTTTGAGGGTAAATGCTAGTGAAATCAAGACTTCCTATTTGAGCTTAAGAGGAGAGATCACATACCTTTTTGGCCCCATTAGGGAGTGAGTGAAGCTTGTCCAAGTAGAGGAGACTTCTTGTTGGACCCTGGAAGGATCTTGTACAGCGTCAAGGCAAAGGTTGTAAGGTTCTTTCCTTTTGAATTAATTACAATCAAGCTCATTTTCTCAACAAGTATCTCATGTTATTTGTTTCATGGACTCCTTGACTTTCATGTTAAATATGTTTTATAATACTGGTTATTCAGGTGCTATTTAATCGTTTGCCTTGTTTGTGTTTGCAGGTTTGTGACAAAGAAACTTACTTGGATCAAAGAAGCGAAGGCATCTCC
>APFE031173594.1:89100-138438 GCA_000404065.3 Pinus taeda | reverse complement strand
TCCAAAAAGGAAAAGAACTTCTTACCAGCTAAGTTATCTAATACCTGATCAATGAATGGTAACGGGAAATGGTCCTTCTGGGTGGCCTTATTTAGGGCTCTATAGTCTACACATACTCGCCATTTCCCATTTTTCTTGGGTACTATTACTAGCGGAGAAACCCATTCACTATCGGATATGGGGTATATAAATCCTGCATTTAACAATTTTTGAGGCTCTTCTTTTACTATTTCCCTTAGATTAGGGTTCATCCTTCTTTGGGGTTGACAAACTGGTCGGGATCCTTCTTTAATATAAATACGGTGAGTGCACAGGTCAGGGAAAATCCCTTTCATGTCTGTATAATCCCAAACGAATGCCTCTTTATTTTCTTTAAGTAGCTTCATTAACTGTTGTTTTTGATCATCTGTTAGGTTAGGATTTATATTTAATGTTTTACTTGGTTCGATTTCTACTGTCATACTTTTGGAAGGACTGCCAGCTAGTATCTGAGATAAATTTTCAGTTTCAAGGTTGTTCTGGGATTCTGATTCTAGGATTGTAGTGAGGTGATTATGTACCTCTGAGCTAACCGAAGAGGGTTCAGAAATAAAGTTGCTGATTAATTCATCTTCGGTTGAGTTTTTGAGAGTTAAAGCTTGTCCGATAGTTAAAATAGGTTGGGTTTCCTCATCCTCATAGTCTACCCATATTGAATTATCGTTATTAATCATGGGTGTGGCATGAGGATAAAGAGTCAACTGTTTAGTTTCCTGCCCATTGGATATGGTCATTGATCCAGACCTACAGCTAATGAAAGCATCTGCTATAGCCAACCAAGGTCTTCCTAGAATTAATGGATGACCCCCCAACTTTGTTTTAGTTTGTAACACCACAAAGTCGGCTGGGTAATTCCAAGATTCTACAGAAATTACTAGGTCTTTGATGACTCCTTCAGGTTTAATTGTAGAGCAGTCAGCCAACTCTAAAATGGTTGGAGTTTCCCTAATTAAGTGTTTCAACTGCAGTAATTGTGCTGTTTCAAGTGTCATAATGTTTATTGCAGCACCTAGATCCACTAGAACTTTAGAGACAAATGTTTTTCCGACCTGAACTGTTACTGTAGGGTGACCAGGGTCAACATATTTCACAAGGGGGATCTTTTTCTGTCATCAAAGTAGTCAGTTCTCCCATCACATGAACTGTGAGGGGTTCCTTGGCTTTTCTTCCAGGATTCTTGAGACAAATATCCCTAACAGTTCTGGCGTAGATAGGGACATCTCTTAGAGCTTGCAATAATGGGATTTTGACATATAAATTCTGCAGTTCTCCTAAAAGGGAAGGGTGGTTCTGCTATTTGGACAATCTTGTTAGAAGATGATTCAAGAATTTCAGTATCTTTATTGGATGACTTTTCCTTTCTAGTTTCTTCTTTTTCAGAGTCAGTAATGTCATCTATGATGGGTTCAACTATCCTCCCAGAGCATAAATGGATATCATTACATTGCATAGGGAGGACATGTTGACTTTGAATATCGATTACCTGCAAGGCTTTATTATTGTTTGGATTGGGGTTAGGTTGCACAGGCAGTTGGGGTCTCATTGATTGGTTATTCTGTGGAGTATTGGATGGTAAGGAAACATAATATTGTTGTTGAGGAAATGGTATCTATTGGGCTGACCAATTTGGATTCCATTGATTAAAATACGGTTGCTGGGGAGCCCAAGGATTCCATATACTAGGATCAGGAAAAGGAAGATTTGGTTGTTGCATAAGTGGAAAATTCATTGTATTAAAGGGTGGGTACTGCATTTGGTTCATGGGTGGGTAGTTTGTTTGAAAAGGAGAATTATTATTCCAACGACTAAATGTTTTGTTAGAGCTCATACCTTGTCTTTGTGGCCATTGCCTCCTCTGTGTCATCAGGTACACTGCTTCAACCTCTTCTTCAGTTGACTGCAATGTTGCTTTGATTCCAGGCAGAGAGGGGCATTGCTGGGTTTCATGGTCCTTCTCGCAGATTGTGCAGATAGTTATCTTATCCAGTGGGCATTCCCTGAGTTGGTGTTTTTCTCTGCATTTGGAACAGAAAATAGCTAGAGCAGCTTCTGCTTCCGCCTATTTCTTCTTAACCTGCAGAGCATCAATTTGTGAAGCAAAAGAGCTTAGCATCTCAGTTTTAAATTCTTCCAATAAGTTACCTATTTCGGCTCTTGTTTCTCCTCCACTGGCTAACTTCTGAACTCTTGAATACACATTATCCCTGCTTTTTGATCTGTTCCCTGCTCCTTGAGCATCTCATGCAAAGATTGATAATTTCATCAAATTATTCTTTGGAAATGTCCCCTTTTCCCAGCATGTTCAACATGTCCAAGCAGTCATCTCTTACCCCTTTCAGCAATATGGTTTTCAGAATATTTTTACTCATATTGGGGTGGTCAGACCTCTGCAGATTATACTGCAGTCTTTCCACAAAATCTTCTAAGCTCTCGTCCTCCTTCTGAACCATTTTAACCAATTATTCCTTCCTTTCTCTTGTTCAGAAGTAGTCTTGATATTTGGCCAGGAATCCCTCTTTCATCTGGTCCCAGGTGGTGATTGCCTGAGCTCCTAAGCTCATGAACCACCTCAACGCATTCCCTTTTAGTGTTGTTGGAAACAGTTTTAGTTTCTGATTAGGACTCACATAATCATAACTTCTACATAATATATCAAATTCAAAGAGGAATTCATCTGGGTCTTCAGAGGATAACCCATGGAAGTTGGGTAATGCTGAGAGTAGAATGTTCTTCATAGGGGTCGTTCCTCTCGGGAGGTCCCCAATAGGGAACTCTAGGGTAGAGGGTGAGTTCTCCGCCCTTCCTTCTGTTCTGTTATCCTCCATTGGTCTTTTTCCTGAATCACTTACTTTATCTTCTGTATCTTCTATTTATTCAGGTTCTTCTACCGGTTCCTTAGTGTATTCTGGTACTTCCAGCTTCTTTTCAGGTCCCAGTACTTCCTCCGTTTGTCGATCCGTTTGTGAGGAGTATTGGATTTGAGGTCTCTGGGAACTCGTCCTCTGTGATGTTTCAGCCTTTGAGATGATTTCGTCAATAAAAGTCTTTCTTCCTCCCTTGCCGCCTGTGAAATTAGGTTTCTTGCGTCCTCTCATGCACCTGTTATTTTCACAAAGAAATCATTAACGCTTTTAGAAATATTTAGTTGCCTTCCCTGGCAATGGCGCCAAAATGTTGGCTAGTTGGTTTGTTTATTGATTAAAAAATCAAGTACCACATTAATTGTCAACCTGGGAAAGTATTTTTATTCCAAAGGCTACCGCGTACTGTATGTACTTAATTCTAAAAGCATTAAAAGTTGTAGTATACGTGATTCTTACGCTAAGTTATCACAGTACTGATAAAATGAAAGTAATTAATTATGATTACGAATCTGAAAAGAAAAGTGATGGATGCTCTGTTGGCAGAGGATCAGGACCCTATCCTCCAAGTGAGGACATTCAGCACCTACCCCTGTAACCAGATTGCTAATACACACTGCACTCTAATTCACCGGTGAAATATCCTTGCACAACTTCAAGCAATTAATGAAACATAGTACTAGCAAAACAGAAATACCAGAGGTAATGCTACAGAATCCAAATAGAGTATCAGCAAAAAGAAACTATCACACACTTACACACTTGACAGAAAAGTAAATGGGTGAATCATGTGAGGAAGGTGGGCCCAGTCCCTCTCACAAGATTCCCCATAACACAAAGGCTAGATTAAGTGCTCAGAACAATCTTCTATTCATCTACCAAAATATTCAAGTACAATAAAGTTCAGACTTGTTGATGTCTCTCAAAATCTCACTTACAAACCACAGTCCCCCCGTTCTAATGTAGATGTCTCCTCTTTATAGAGGAGACATCTATTACAATAGATTATTACAGTTCATTCAGTTAACCCATTCTATCAAAAATAAGAATTACAGAACGCTGTTACAACAGTATAATAATATATTCTTTTTTAGGTTCTGGTTGTTACACAGCTGGTAACCGACTTCGACTGTCTTCTTGGGATTCTCGTAATCCTTTGCCGTTTCCCCATGCTGTTCCTAATTTAAGCAATGGTAACTGTGTTCTACCCGCTTTAGACAGCTGCTTGATCATGCCACGTCAGCGTTCTTCAGATAGTTGCCATTTGTTATTCCTAGCTGTTGCAAAATAGCCTGCTTTAGATGGTTGCTATTGCTGACTGTAGCAATTACGTAGTTGCTGCTTCTGGTGTTGCAGTAACTACGTAGTTGTTGTTTCTGGTGTTGCGGAAACTGCGTAGTTGCTGTTTCTGGTGTTACAACAACTATAAATTATAATTCCGGCAAGCTTAAGACAATTACTTGGCAACTTAGTCAGCTTTTCCAAAGATAAATATAAAGATACTCACGAATATGCAATGAACAATTAAACATATAGATATGCGGAAAGTTACTTCGTACCTTGGGGTGATTAAGTCATTATGTAATCAAAGCTTACAACTTATGACTGAAAAGGATAATATTATGGCAAAAATATAAGGTCAAAATTGGTCAATTCTGAGTCCTAACATTATGATGTTGCCAAAGAAGCTTGAGGACTAGGGAAGTTCAGGGCATTATGGAAGGGCCCATACCATATTAAACATTGTCTCCTTAATGGGGAATACATATTAATAGAGTCGAATGGGGCTTGCCTAAATCCCATTAATGGGCTCTACCTCAGGAAATCATATCCCTAAACATGCAAAACAACCCTAGAATGTATGCACAATGACTTGTTTTTCATGATGACCACCTCATAATGGATGTACACTAAAATCACTCTCACATCATGTGTTGTAGATGATTCACTCACCAGCCTAATATCATCATGGGTTCATTGATGGTGCTTCTCGATGGTCGCAAAATCTCGTAGCAGCACCCTGGGCCATATACTCTCCCGACCTCACACACTTTCACCACAATGGGCTGTGTATTGGGTCAACAACCAATAATCAAGCCAAATACGATGCTATCATAGGCCTTTTGGTGGATGTGTTCTTTGATTCCTAGCTTGTTGTTCTGTAGTTGAACAAAGCCTTAAAAGTATGTGATCCATGTCTTATTGAGAAATACCTCATGTTATCACCAAAAAATTGATCATCTAGCCTAATTTACAACATGGATTGAAGTACACCATGTAAGGCTAATTTTACCATAGAAAAATTGTTTTCACTATGAGAAAGTACTTAATAAACCACATTTGTTAAAGTAATTTATAATTAAACCCATGAAGAATAATTAAATAAATCACTATTTATTTAATTATCTTCTAGGAATAATTAATTAAACCATTCTTTAATTAATATTCCTTGTCATATTTGACCCAGTTATGAAAAATCAATAGATAAATTATTAATTATCTTATTTTTCTCTAGGAATAATTAATTAATCACTAATTAATTATTATTCATTTTCAAATTTGACTAAATCCCTCAGGAATAATTAAATAAATCATTTTTTGTTTATTATTCCTTAACCATATTTCTTGAGATGATAAATAAATCATTTATTTATTTATTGTTTCTAAATAAAATTTTAAATACTTTTTCCCTCCTAACAAAATATAATAAATTATTCCAAGTGGTTATTTCTAGAATGGGGTTAATAATATTTTATTATTTCTCATTTTTCGAGGATAACTCAATATTTTGTTATAAGTAAAAGGGCTTTCCATTCATTATTTACTTTTGATTATTTTCATTGTTGCACTCACTGTTGTAACTCTGATTATTATCACTGTCACACACTTTTCTTCCATTTGAGTTCCCATTGAGCTCAAACATTTTATTTGTTGGGTTTACACATTATATAGAGGAGAGACTCTACACAAGCTGAAGATGTTTGAGGATAGCCAAGAACCCATCCCATAGGGGGGGACTAGTAACATTTATTTGTTCCCTTCACAGGTGTTATAATAAAATCTATTCTTTGTATATATGGTCTCGATTAGATTATTGGAGTTATTATTATTGTTTCGTTTTGTTGTTTAACTATCATTGTGGCATAAATCAGGACTTTGGCAAGCTTTTCTTCTATCAATTGCTACAGATCTACAATGTTTAGCAGCCATTTATATTGTTGAGACTATTTTTCATCCACAGCCTTAAGTGTTTCCATTTCATACATATTCGAGGAGAAAACACTATAGCAAAATTGACGACTCCACTGGGTTTTCTACTTCTGGTCCAGAAACCTAGGTGACCTTTAGTTTTCAGCTTAGGGTTTTTTATTTTTTTAGTCTCTTAGTGTTGTTTACTATATTTATAACCCTAGATCTATCAAATTTATAAGTTTTGGAAGTTTTCTCATCTTTTCTGCAGCTCACAGGAACCAGCTGCGACAGAGATGGGAATTTCTTCCAAGACTTGCCGACCAGGAATCAAGGAGCATAAATCTCTCTTTTATGCCCAAAAACTGTGATCTGGACATCCAGAGTGCACGTTTTAGACAAAAACGTGCGACCCTACTAAAATCAGGTCAGTACCTATGATTTTTAAGGTTTCTGGGTTTTTGTCAGATCTGTTTCTGGGTTTTGCCAAGAGTTGTCTGTTGGGTTGTTTGACCCCTATCTCATCCCTCTTAGGCCTTGATCTACTCTTATTTACTCGTCGAAGTGGAATTTAGTCCCTTAGGGTTTCTATTATGCTTCCACCTTTATAAGAGGAGTTTAGCGAGTAAGAAGGCTGAGTTTCTGCAACACTTTTAGCCATATTTTCCAAATATATACCTTTCTATTTCAGATCTTCAAATATAGGTTGCTTCCATCCAAAGTTTCATTTTAAACCTTGTTTTTTCATTTTCCTTAGGGTCCCATCAGTTGCCCTAGGTTCTACACCCATCTCCCTATCTTTTTGCAGTGATTTTCCTCTCTGGTTTTTTGCTGTTGCTGCACCACTTTCGAGCAACCTAGTGTCATTTAATCCTAGTCACACCGAAACATAGATATCTTGGCCTTTTTAGTGTGTTTTTAGTTGATTTTGAAACCAACCAGTGTAGTGTTTGCAAACCCAGTTTGGGTGGGGTTTAGTTAATTGATTTGGTGTTCATTTTTTGTTTTCAATTTTAGTTTATTTTCAGCAATCTTTTTTCCATTGTTCAAACACAATCTGGGCTTAATTAATAAACACACAAGCACACATTAAGCGAAGGGTGCTTGGTTTACACCACCAAGCCAGGACTTAACATAATAAATTTATCTCCCGACATAGAGACAAAGGAATACTTTTGATCTCCCTTCACCATTTCTGTGTTACTTGTGTCTTACCACCATTGCGGCACCACAGTGTTTGTTGCGAAGACTCTTAGGCCTTCATCCCAAGTTTCCACTTGGGAATATTACTCCTCCCCATAGGGTTTGAGTTCATATTTGCATAAGTCCCTATACTGACTCTTCTCCTCGTTCATCTAATTCGTCATTTGATTTCGAGCATCTTTCACTGCATATTGTCACCATGTCTAGACCCACAGCAAGTGCAGGAACCCAACCTGGTATTGGCTCTAGTTCTACCCTGGTGGTCACATTTAACAAAACAAGTTCAGGCAGCGCCCATGCTCCCTTTTATGGCTGGGTTAAGTCTCCCAATTTTTATCCAATTGATAAATTACCTTATACATTACAATGTTGGTTGGCCTGCTATGCTGACTACGCTTCCCTCAGACATCCCAAAGTTTGAGGGTAATTTTGGAGAGGACCGTACCAATCATGTTTGTTCCTTCCACATGTGGTGTTCATCCAATTCCATTACTGATGACTCCATTCATCTTTGGTTGTTCCAATGCATGCTCACTAGAGATGCTGCAAAATGGTATTTAGACTAGTCTTCTGCATCTCATTCCATTTTCGTGACGCTTGCTAAAGCATTCCTCTCATATTTTTAGTTACCTCTCTGATGTGACACTGGTACAGAGCTATTGACCTCATTTCGTCTGTCCTCCGCCACTCACCTTTCCAATCATGTTCAAGAGTGGCATAGAAGGATGAGAACATGTCGTGTCCCACCCTTCGAAGACCCTGTATATCTAGATTGGTTTCTTAGGAGCCTTTTATCACCCATTGGAAAAGATGTCATGTCCCATTTTCCTCAGACAGAGTAAGAAGCTCTCCAAACCACTCTGAGATATGACCTAGATTATGCGCAATCTGGTTATGTCTATACCATCATTCCAGACCTCCCCCATCCTAGAGGTGCCAATGCATTAGGGGCATATCACGCTACCAACAATACCATTGGAACCCTTTCACACCCTTTGCCATATATTCAGCAAGGTTATGGATATTCGCAAGGGGGCACCAATTGCTCCAACACTTATGACCCTCCTACTAGTAACATGTTTTCAGGGCCAACCAATGCTCAACCTGTCTACCAAACCATTGCTCCTCCCTATGCACAACCCAACGCTCTAGCCCCTCAAGAATTAGGACCACAACCTCCCATGCATCCTCAGCCCCAACAACCACTGCCCCCTTAGGGTCAAGTGCTTTCATAGTAGAGCACGACCAATCCCCAAAATTCTAAGAAAAAGAATAAGGGGAAAGGTAACAAGGGTAACTAGTGTAATCAAGGTAATCAACCTAGTGAACCCCATGGGAATTGTTCTAACACCAACAACCAAAAACAGGGAAGTCAGCGCAAGGAGAACAAGGTTATTCGTACGAACAAGCCTTATGCATGTTTTGGTGTAAATGGAAATTATACACATGAGTGTCCTCTCTTACCCCAGATACACCAAATGTGGGAATCATAAGCAGCTTCTAGAGGTCAACCACCCATCCAACAATCACCTTAGAATCCTACACCATCTCAAATGGTAGTGCTTACAAATCCTTTCCCTCAACAAGGATTTGTTGCTACTCAACCTCAACCAAGTCAAGCAGCCTATCCCCCCCAACCTTCTAGTCCTAGTGACTACCAGATCCTCATGATGAATTCTGATGAGGTTAATACCTCTAATATCAACTTGCAAACTCGGTCGCATCAATATGACATGCCATCGACTTCATGTGCCTCTGAGACCAAAACCAAAGCATTCACTAAGCCTCTTACGACACCAAATGGTTCATTACAAATCCCTCAGCCTAAAGTTGAGGAAATTCCTAAGATCCCCAAGGGACCATTACGTCATAACGTGAATTCTAACCAAGCGGCACATACATACAATATAGTAGATGACTTGGAAATATCACCTGCTACCATGTTGATGCTGGAAGTACTCCAGTCATGCCCATCTCAAAAGATAGCTCTACTAATTTCTTTTGGCACAATAGATCCTTCTGACAATTGTTTGATTATCATCCTAGTTGATACACTAGAACATCCCCCATTACCTTCATCTGTTTCTTTCCAGATACCAGTCTGAGTTCATAATGCCATCATCTCTTGATGCATTATTGACGAAGGTGTATCCACCTGTGCGATGTCCAGTTTTGTTCGGAAACAACTTAAGTCACCTGAGCTTTCCCCATCCACCATCACCTTTCATGATTGGGACAAACATTCCTCCTAGCCTCTTGGAATGTATCACAACTATCCCATGACTCTTACAAGCAAGACCTTCCATGTAGACATTGAGGTTATGGATGCCCCTTTAGATTACAAGATTCTCTTGGGTCGTAGTTACACATATGCCAAGTCATCCATTGGATTTGCATTTTTTCACAAGATGTGATTCCCCCATGAAGGGAGGATAAGAACCATCAATCAGTTGACTTACTAAGAGCCAACATATATGACCACCTATGAGTCCATTATCTCATCAATCTCTGATAAGCAGTCTTCAACTCCTCTCACCAGTGTTTTACCTGGAGTCTACAAAGATTCCTCATTGTTGGGTGCTTTCCCTGGTCCTCCCCCTTTCATCTCAGAGCCTAACACTTTGAGTGTTTTCATGTCACAGGCATCACAAGCTTCTCTCAAGTAGTCTAGTACATCTAATCAACAAACAACTCCTCAGCACCTTGTTGTTTCCATTTCAGCCAAGCCATCAGAATCAACCATCCAAGGGTTATTCCGCTGGGACATTACCCTACAGGCTAGATACCTTTCTTATTCCCCTCGTGGGAACATTTTTTGTCCCTTTCATGGCCTTGCTGGTCCTTCCTAACATGACTTTGGGGATCCTAGTATGGTACATTGATTCCCCTACAAGCATTCAGCCTAGTCAGCTAAGACCTTATCATGCTTTTACCCTAGTTCAACTGGTCCCTACGGCCCCTTCCACTGCTTCAGTTCCATCACAACCTCAACAAGAACCCACTCCTGTTGCAAAAGCATCCAGATAAGGGGATGAAGCTAAGAGGAAAGAACCTAAGGAAAAATCTCCCCAAGCTCCTTCATCCCCCAAGGCCCTAAATTCGTCACCCCCATGCGCTTCATGTAAGGTTGTTGGGCATGCCACCAATAATTGTCCTGAACTCCCTCATCTTAAACCTTTGGTTCATGAAACATTCCCTCAGTCAAATATCCTTGAGTTCCATGTTACCCTACCAGGTCTATCCAAGAAACTCGTAACTTTATGCATAAACCACTCGTGTGCCTTGTACGATCACCATAGTCACTACTCCCCTTGTTGCCCTCATCTCGACAAATTTTGCATTTTCCTTGAGGCTCTTTGCGAATACGAGACCACTCATAGTGGAACACCTACTCCTCTACCTGTGGATTCTGGTACCACT
Organism: Pinus taeda; assembly: GCA_000404065.3. Classification (NCBI taxonomy): domain Eukaryota; kingdom Viridiplantae; phylum Streptophyta; class Pinopsida; order Pinales; family Pinaceae; genus Pinus; species Pinus taeda. Next base: position 127,726 of record APFE031173594.1, on the reverse strand, counting down.
AGTAAACGGACACCACGGGCCATGTCCTTTACATGTTGTCATCCTTGAGTTCCTCGCAGGAAAACCTTTTTGAGGTTTCTGTGCGTGCTTCTCTCGAACCCATTTTGACATAATCCCAGGTCTCAACATCCATATATCCTCCATCTACTAGCTCGTCATCCACCATTCTAGATTATGTGTAAGTGAACCTTCTCTCTCAGATTGATGCACTAGGTATTGCCGCCGCATCATGTAATCAGCCTTCCTCGCTTCCTCCCATATTCCATTCTAATGGGGACATCATGGAAACCATGTTTACCCCTTATTACCCTTGCACTTAGGCAAGGGGGCATATCTTTTGGAGGATTTTGAATGAAATTTCCTTCATAATTCTCCCAATGCACTATACCTTAAGAAATTTTGCTCATAACATATCCATTTGATTTGATTGTCATTATTTCTGTCATGAAGTTAGGTAGGCTGCTTTATCTCATCCATTGCATTTTTCACCTTTCAGATGGATCCATCATCCACGTCGTATATTGGTCATGCCCATGGCGCAAGTCGCTTCTCTAGGAATCTAGCCTCTGCAACCTAGGCCATTTTTATCCCCTTCCATACATTATTCCTTTTGAATGGTGTGCACATTGGATATATCACCAATAACCATGCTGAATATGATGTTGTGATAGGTTTTTTAGTTGATGCCCTCGCTCATCGCATCCTTCATCTTCATGTTCATTTAAATTCCTTGCTACTTGTCATGCAATTGAATGGTGTGTATAATGTGCATAACCAAGTCCTATTTAGAAAATATCTAAGAGTTAAGTTGTTGGTACGTGAATTTGAAACCATCACTTTTAGTCATGTTCCTTGAGTGAAAAATAACTATGTAGATACCATTGCCTGTAGTGTTCCATTCAAGTTGCGTACTATTAACGACTTCTAAGGAGCACACTTCCTTTTCCCTCTATATGTTAGAACCCCTATGCATTGCACTTGACTCTCTGCAGGGTCACACACTTACTCTCACCAAAATTTATCTTACTCACCTTTGTGCACTATCACAGTCAAGGCATTACACTACCACCCACTATTAGGACTCCTACTCCAAACGGTTTGAGGTCTATTTGGGACTTATTATTGGGGATATCCCCTTAATGTTGGCAGGTCCAACACTGTCAACATTTCTGGAACTAGAAGGAGGGATAGACAATAAGATGAGCCCTTGAAGTTTGTTTTGAATTTTTGCACGTCTTTCATGACTTCTGTCCAAATGAAAACCTCGCCATGTTTCTCTAACTTTCCCACTTTCGATGTGTCAATGAGAATTATTGATGACTTTTCCAAATAAAAGTTTAATGGAAACAATGGAACACCCTTGTTCAGGCACACAATTGTCCTTATTGGCTTCTATGATAGGCATGATGTCCCATCACATGACATTGCCTGTGGGTTGTTCACTTTCATGTTCGAAGGGCATGCATAGAAATGGTGTCACAAATTTCCCATAGCCTATATACACTCTTTTGATCACATGTTCAAAGAATTATGTCATTCTTTCATTCTTTATGATCGTAAAGAACTTAATAAAAAAAAAAAATGTGAGAATCACCTGACGAATATCTTAAGTATTTTCACAATCATTTTTTTCATTACTATTATGAATTTCCTAAAGACGAAGTGGATTGGAAATTTTTGGAGGAAAGATTTCAATATCTTGTTCACATTTCTGAGAATACACATGAGTTAACATCTTTCTAACTTCTCCCAACATACCTTGGTGTTAGAGCTTCTAAATCTGAGATGTACAAGGTTGTTGTCCCAAGTGACCCTTTGTCTCCCTCTCATCAAACAACTCTAGCTGCGCAGGTTGAGGTGGGAGAAGTTGGGAACCTGCCTGTTGATCTCTCACCATCTCCTCCTACCCCACCTGCTCAATATTTCTTTGCAAATTTGGACTGCAAGCTCGATGGTTTTCATGTGGTATTATCTCCTCATCCTCCATCCTCTAGTTCCTTTGATCCTCTAGATTTTGGTGTGTTGTATTCATCCATTTCGAATCTCACATGTGATATTCACAAGGATCAAGTTTTGGATGGAGTATGTGTTAAAAAACCAACCTGTGCTATTCCTTTTTATGAGTATGTGTGGGAGTCTAAATAAGAATCTACGATGAAGGATGACCTCCTTCTATTCGTACCTCATCCTCTTTATCCTAATAACTTCCATGGTTCTGCCATTTTTGTTCATCCTTGTGAAAATTCATTTATGGATTTTTCTACTTCCAATCATTCACAGAAAATGTGGAATGTTAGTTTTTCATTTGATTTTGGAGAGGATAAATCTATCTTCCTAGATCCTCCCAATCTCTCATCTTACATTTCTAGAAACATAGAGGGTGAAATTTCCCATTTTCCATCGTCCCCTCTTTATGATTTGGCAGATCACGAGGATGTCGTTGTCCATCATCTTAAGTTTTCTAATGATGGCTATCATGATCTTTTCATTCATTCATTCAATCATGATTGTGATTTGCCCATTGTTGATATTTCTAAGCCACTGGTCTGTTATGAAACCATCTCACAAAAAGATAGAAAAGAGAGATCAACACCTAAAAAATCAGCCTCTTCAAGGGGGCAGCGTCCTTTACATTACACAAATGAACAATTCTTGGATGATAAAAATGACAAAACCTCCTTTCTATATATAGGAGTCTAATGGGTCACAATATAATCAAAGATGACATAACTATAATAATATAAGGGCACAACAATAACAATAGTGGGCTTCTATGGGGCACAATAATAACAATAGGGGCACAACAATAACAATAAGGGCTACAATGAAAATAGTAATGGGGGAATCACTAGTATTATAGGGACCTAACAGGCCCCTCTCCTTTAAAAAAGTGTTTTCCTCAATTCTTGAGTAGTTTTGGATGCTTTTGTATAAAATTTGCATCCTCCCATGTGGAATCTTTAGTGGGTAAGTTCTTCCACTTGACAAGATACTCTAAAATTGATCGATTTCACAACTGTCGAGTTCTTGTTTCTGTGACTGCTTCAGGTTCCAATATGATTTTTCCTTCCTCGCCAAGTTTTGGAAATATTGTTTGAACTAGGATCTTGTTACCAATAACCTTCTTTAAGCATGAAACATGGAAAACTGGGTGCACTCGTTAAGCTAAAGGAAGCTCCAATTTGTATGCCATAGTACCAATATTTTGCAACACCTTGTACGGACCATAATACTTTGGTGATAATGTATTATCTTCTTAGCTTGCTTGAGGGAGATTTGTTTATATGGTTGTATTCGTAGAAATACCCAGTCACCTATATCAAAACTTCTTTCACTACGATGTTGATATGCTTGTTGTTTCATTCTATTCTGTGCCAAAGTTAGGTTATCTTTCAAGAGTTGGAGAACTTGTTGTTGATGCTCGATGTGATCTTCCACTGCTTGAACCTTAGAATTTTCTCTTAAATATGATGTGATAGATGGTGGGTCCATAAAGTGCCATAAATTGGGTCACTTTTGCTGCAGTATGGAAGGAAGTGTTATACCACCATTCAACCAAAGGAAACCACTTGACCCATTGTGTCTATTTATCAGATACAAAGCAATGAAGATATCATTCCAAACATTTGTTTACTATGCCAGTTTTCCCATCAGATTGAGGATGATAAGATGAGCTATGAGCTAACTAAGTACCAAGACAAGAAAATTTTTGTCCAAAAATTTCCAGTGAAAATGGGATCTCTGTCGCTTATAATAATCTTTGGGTATCCATGTATCTTTTGAATTGTTTCCATAAATGGAGTAGAAACTGTACTGGCTTTAAATGGATGAGATAATGCACAAAATTTCACATACTTGTTAAGTCTATCAACTACCACCATGATGACAGTATTTCCTTCAGACTTGAGTAAACCTGTGATAAAATCCATTGAAACCTCCTTCCAACATTGACTTTGAATGGATAAAGGTTTTAATAGACCCAAGCTATTAATTGTTTCAACTTTACCTTGTTGGAAAACCAAACATTCTGCCACAAACTTTTGAATATCAGATTTAAGGCCATCCCAAAAAAATTCCTTCTTAAACCTGTGATAAGTTTTTAAAAATCCCAAGTGCCCTCCTAAGGGAGAGGCATGCAATTCCATAAAAAAAATTGTTTGAGTTGGGAATTCCGACATAAGTATAAGAGATCTTTGTACCATAACAAATCATTTTTCCAGTTAAATGTATCTGTGATGTATCTAATGTATGGGGTTTTTGTTGTAACTTTTGAATGAGTGCCCACACTTCTTCGTCATTCTTCCATTCATCCCTTGCTGCATTTATCCAATCTGGTTGGATAATAGGAATTGCACAAAGAAATTCTTCCACATCCTCATCCTTTCTTGAGAGTGCATCTACCACAACATTTTTCTACCCTTTTTTGTATATTATTTCAAATTCATAACCCGACATCTTTGTGACCCATTTTTGTTGCTCTTTTGAAGATAAACTTTATTCTAAAAAGTATTTAAGACTATCATGATCAATTTCTACCTTGAAGTTCATTTCCATTAGGTAGGGTCACCATTTCTTAAGTGCATGTAGTATTGCCAACATTTCCTTCTCATAAATAGCTTTGCGTAAATACTTTCCTTTGATTAGACGACTTTCGAAAGCAATGGGTCTTTCTTCTTGCATTAAAACAACACCAATTCCATTTCCTAAGGCATCACATTCTAGAATAAAGGTTTTTGTGAAGTCTGGTGTAGCTAAGACTAGTGCTTGGCACATTGCCTCTTTAAGATGTTCAAAGGCCTTTGTTTCTTTTGGAGTCCATAAAAAAAGCATCTTCCTTTAATAATGTTGTTAAAGGCGATGCTATTCTCCCATAATTCTTAACGATCTTGCGATAATACCATATCAACTCAAGAAATCCTCAGAGATGCTTTATGGATGTGAGGATTTTCCATTCCTTAATGGCTTTAATTTTTCTAGTATCTACCTTAACACCTTCATGAGATACAATATGACCTATATATTCCACCTCTTGTACTCCAAAGAAACATTTGGAGATTTTTGCATATAATTTTTTTTCTGCCAATAGTTTGAGCACCCTGTCAACATGTTGAACTTGATCCTTCTACGACTTGCTATAGATTAGTATATCAAAAAAAAATATTAACACAAATTTTCTAAGGAAGGGTTTTAAAATGGAATTCATCAAACCTTGAAATGTAGAAGGTGCATTGGTAAGGCCAAAAGGTGTGACCAAAAATTCATAATGACCCTCATGAGTTCTAAATGTTGTTTTCGGAATGTCTTCAGTCTTCATTCTGATTTGATGATATATTGAACAAATATCAAACTTGGTGAAGTAAATTGATCCATGCAATTCATCCAATAGTTCATCAATGACAGGAATGGGAAATTTCTCTTTAATAGTGAGCTTGTTGAGCTCCCTATAATCCAGACACGTGTTCAATCATCCATCCTTCTTGTTTACCAATACTACTGGAGTAGTGAAAGAACTTTGACTAGCTTATATTATACCAACCTCTAGCATTTCTGCAACCATACATTCAATTTCACTCTTTTGGGCAATAGGGATATCTGTAAGGCCTAATGTTTGGAGGAACACTTCCTGGAATCAAATGAATAGCATGATCATGATCACGAATAGGTGGGATACCTTTAGGAGCCTCAAATGCCTTGGAATGATTGTCCAAGACTTTTTGGAGATCTGGAGAAATAGGTGATTTCGATGTGGGAACCTCTAGTGAACATAATTTTGGAATTACTCCTCATTATTCTTTCTTTAGAAGCTTTGTCATTCCATTAGAGCTCATTATATTTCCTTGTTTCTCTGTGGTACTTCTTAATTCAACTTGTTTTCCTTCTGAAGAAAAAATCATGAAAAGTTCTTGAATATTAAAAGCTATTGTACCGAAGGATTGTAGCCATTGGACTCGTAGTACAACATCAACACCAATGGAAAGCATTGGGCTATTCAATAAATATTCTCCCACGGATAGGTTGATATTATGGCACTTTCTAGAGCAATTTATGGTTCCTCCACTTGCAACCATCACTTGACATTCTGGTGCTAGATATAGGAAGATATTCAATTCCTTGGCTATATTACAATGAATAAAATTATGGGTACTTCCCGAATCAATCAACACTATTACCTTTTTCTTCTTGATATGTCCTTCTATCTTGATAGTTTGAGGAGTGGTAATTCTGACCAATTCATTACAAGATATGGTTGGATTCATTTCTTCTTTTTCTAGGGTTTGTTCCTCGTGTATATCCTCTTCTTTTGACGTTTCTTGTTCCTTTTCTTCCTCCTCTTCACAATATATGTAAAATAATTTCTTCTTAGCACACTTGTGACCTGAAGTGAATTTGCTACCACAACTGCAACAAAGCCCATTTACTCTCTTTTCTTCCAATTGTTGGGGTGTCAACCTTGTAGGTTCTGTAAGGCTAGGAGAAACAACACTTCCATCCTTATAGTTGTGAGTGGTAGGCTTCCTTCTTGTCATTATTTTTATTTCCATTTTTCTTGTCAACCTGAATGCCTTCTCCAATGAGTCAGGTTCCCAAAGGCGAACCTCATGTTGGATGTTACCCTTTAAAGTCCCTATGAAAACATCAATCCTATGCTCCTTTCGTATATATTTTACCCTTATATTCAATTTTTGGAAGTCCTCAATGTGCTACAACATTGAATCCTTTTGTTTGAGGTTTATCAATTGGCTAAAATAAGTGTTGCTTTTTGTATCCTCATAATGTGCTATCATTTCTTCTGTAAAATTTTCCAAGTGACAATTTGTTTATGAGAGAAAAGCCATCAATACCATACAAATTGATTTGGTTCCAAATATAAAGTTGCAATGCATACCTTTTATGTGTTTTTCACATTATGGAGATTGAAATATTGCTCCATTTGTAGTATCTGTTATCTCCCCAAGAAACTCTCTTAGGTTGTATCTCGGAGATGCTCCAGACATTACTAATTCAACTTAATGTTACAGATGGATGAATGGAAGGAATGATGCTTGTTCAAGCCAGATAACCACTCCTACTTTGCTTAAGTCCAGACATGCATGAACACCCCCAAACTACAAGGCTTTAGACCACTAATTACTCACAGTTTAAGGATTGGGTGAATATGGAGAATACTGACCACACCAGCAGATGCAGAAGACCTTGTGATGGTCGGATACAACCAGTAAAGAGGTCTGCAAATCTAATTCCCAAGTGCACAAACATGATGGTAGCTCTCTGGCATTAGGTGAAAAGAAACCTGAATAACACTTTCACTGATACATACAAGATTTTAACACAGAGGTAGGATGATAACTCCTCTAATGCTAAACAACAAGAGCTCGAGAAAATTGCATAACAGGCACAACCTAGAACATAATAGGAATGAAAAGTGAGCAATTAACAACAAAAGAAGCTTGTATTAGCTAAAACTGAAAACGATACGCTGCAAGTATCAAAGTAATTACAGTCTCCAGAAGTTGAACCTTACATCAAAACAACAACCATCAACCCTGATTACACTTGGTTTCTGGGTATATATAGAGTTTGAATACAAAGGCACTCGGCCATTTTAAGTATGGAGGGGTCATAATTGACCACCAACCACTTTAACTGCCTGGAGGAACTTCTGAGTGTGATGGCTTGTTGTAGCGTATAGATGTGATATTTTCTTGTGCTCTAATGTCCTCTCGGGCGAGTGGAGTGTCGTGCAGAATGAAATTATATAGCTATTCAATGCCTCCACCTCCTCAGGCTTTATCCTTTTCTTTCTCAACCATACTGTCTGTTGAAGGCAGTGGTTGAGGAGCAAATGCACTGGGTACAGGTAAACAGGTCACCTTCGTCCTTTCGGGAGCATGGAATGGTTAAGGTACGTGAATTGCAAAGCAAGTGAAACAGTTGGGTGGAGGAGTAATATTGGCCATTAGATTGGGAAGATCGACAATGAGGATTGCTTGGTAGGGAGTACTGGGAGATATAGAAATGGAGTGGATGTAGGCCGTTGGATCTCGGGATAGACAGATCCAATGGTCATCGGGTGTCGAAGATGCGTGGAGTTTATTGGGTGGGAAAAGCGGTTTTGACGGTAAGTGATATTGCTCGCACCACTTTCGGACAATGGGCAGTAAACGTACAAGGGCGCATGATACCATTCATATGGCGACACGTGGTAGTGGAGCAACATGAAAACCACTTTTCATCGCAAGTTAACGCGTTGTTATTTCGCAGGCGTGGGAAGAGTGAATGTCATCTGATCATGGCAGAGGTGATTAGACGGTGAGGAAACAAATGGGCAGGTTGTTCATTAAATGCGGCAGGGGAATCGTTGGATCAGGATGCGGTGATCAACGGCTATGTTTAAAAGTCAGCTATGGGTTATGGAGGCGGTGCTATGGGGCTTTAAACTTAGCACTTTGGGGCTCAAGAGCAAATATTTTTTATATGATTTTCTAACAACAAGCCCCGGGAAATGGAGGTGAAAGGAAGATGAGTGAGGTGAAGGGGAAGGTGAGAATAACTGGTGTAGGCCTCTTCTGAGCAAAACCAAAGACTGAGCTTACTTCTACTCCTTGAATATCAACAACATGTGGTAGAGCTAACACTATATCCTTCTGGGGATGAGATCCTCCCTGTGAGGTCTCAAGAATTGCAAATCATTGCCTTTCCTATGAAAACCACATTAGCAAAATTTCCTAGTGTTCCATTAGGCATGGAGTCTAACTGAGCCTATACAAAAACTAATAAACTAACATATTTACAACCTTAAGGCCAAGAAACCTTAAATAACATAAATTTTCAAAAACTACCCATTAACTGGGCCATCAAAAACTATTTCCCTTCCATACTTTACAACATGAAAGTATTGTTCTCTTGAATCTAAGAAATGACAAAAGGCCCTGTCCAGAAAGCATCAAACTTCCCATGGTTGCCTTTACTCTCTTTCAGTGTGTCCCACTTCAGAACCAAGTCTCCAACATGAAAGTTATCTTTCTTTTTCCTCTTGTCAAAGGCTTCCTTGATCTTCTTTTCATGTGCTGCATACCTTTCAATCAGTTGTTCTCTGATTTGGTGCACCTCTGCTAAATCAGTGATCCTCTTTGCCATGTCTTCTTCCTCATTCTACCCTTCCTGTAGGAATCTTGCCATAGGGAGGATTAAGTGAATTGGGAATACAACCGTTGTGCCATATACTACCCTAAAAGGAGAATTCCCTGTGGATTTCTGGGTGGTCACCCTGTTAGCCCAATGTGCATTTTTGAGCTTAGAATCCCAATTCTTTTTGTTGTCTTCCAATAGCTTATTAATTATCCTTATTAGGCTTTTGTTGGAAGATTATGCTAGACCATTGCCTCGAGGGTAATATGAGGAGGAATGAACAAGCTTAATGTCCATTGAGTCACACTGGTTCACCAATTCTTTTGCCCTGAAGGTTGCTACATTATCTGTGACTGTTTTATGTGGACAACCAAATCTGGTGAAGATATTCTCTGTCAATAAACTCATGACCACATTATGATCAGCCTTTCTGGTAGGGATTGCTTCAATCAATTTAGTGAAGTAATATGTGGCTACTAGGATCCATCTGTGCTGGCCACTGGAATGTGGATTGATTTCTCCATTGAAATCCAAGCCCCACTGCTGAAAAGGGCCACTAGAATGTATAGGCTTTAAGGGCAGCGACTTCCATTGTTGCTTCCCTTCAAATCTTTAGCACCTTTCACAAGATTTAACAAATAAAAATACATCAGAAAATGAGGTGGGCCAATAGTACCCAGCTCTGAGGATCTTGTGAGCGGTAGTTTTCCAATAATGGTGTCCTCCACACTTGCTGGAATGAAATTGCTGCATTGCTTCCATGGATTTTTTTTTGTCTAGGCACCTCAAAAGCAACCTAGATGGGTACCTCCAGTAGAGCAGATTTTCATGAATGCAATATCTTGCTACCCTAAGCTTAATAGTTCTGACTTGGCTTGAACTAAGACCTGGAGGAACTTTTAGCTTCAGAAAAAATTGAGTTATTGCAGCATACCATCCACAAGAGGCTATATTTTCTGCTAATGACTGATTTTTCCCTGGTTCAACTGTTTCTTTTGTTGTCTGACCACTTTATGAAATCATGCTTATAAAATCCATGTCCAACATTCTGCAATTTTCTTTAGCTAATAATCTGGCAAGGGCTGACCTCTGATAAGCTTGGTGGGTTTCAATTCTATATTAAATTCAATTAGCTTTGCAATCCATATAGCCCTTATCCCATCAACATCAGGCTGCATTAGGACATTTTTTATTGAAGCAGAGGGTACATATGCAACTATCTTGGAATGCAGAATGTAAATTCTGAAAGCTTTCAAAGACTTGATAAGAGCATATGCCTATTTCTCAATGATATCATACCTCAGCTCAACATCTCAAGGTTTTGCTGAAGAATTCCACTGGATGCTCTAAGCCTTCCTCATCTGCTTGCAATAAAACTGCTGCAAGGATGTCATTAGAGGTGAAGGAAAATATATGGAACTCCTTGCTGTAATCTGGGTTTATTAAAGTATGAGCTTCCATAATAACTTTCTTAATGGACTCAAAGGATCTTCTTGCTACATCAGTCCATTTGATCTCTAACCCCTTTCTCAACATGGAGGTAATTTGCTTCACAAGTTTTGCAAAATTTGGGATGAACCTCCTTACAAAATTTATTTTTCCCAGAAAGGATTGGATATCTTTCTTTGATCTTGGGAAAAACAAGGTCTATATTGATTTTACTCTTTCTGGGTCAATTCGGACACCTGCGGTAGAAACAACATGTTCTAACAGCTTACCTTCTTCTAAAGAAAATTGTGACTTTTTAGGATTGACTGAAATCCCAAATCTTTTGCACTTTAGGAACACCTTCTTAAAATGTTGCAAATGGTCCTGATGGCTGCTGGAGTATACTATTATATCATCAAGGTAGACAAGGACAAACTTATCCTTCTCTCCCACAAATGCTATATCCATAGCCCTCTGAAAGGTAGCTCCAGCATTCATCGGTCCAAAAGGCATCTTTGAATACATAAAAGTTCCCCAAGGAGTGGTGAATGCAGTCTTCTCTTGGTCATCTGGATGTACATCAACCTAGTTGTACCCTAAAAATCCATCGAGGAAGGACATCACTTTTGCTCCTGAGACCTTTTGCAGCAAATGCTCCATCTTGCGTAGAGGATAATTGTCTTTCTTAGAGCATTTGTTTAAGTTTCTGAAATCAACACAGGCTCTGATTTCTCCACTTTTTTTCCTCACTACCATGGGTTGGCTACCCACTTTGAGAGGGACTATCATTTTGGCATCCAATAACTTCTTGATTTCCTTTTCAATCAGAGGGAGGAGAAAAGGATTTATTGGTCTCAACTTCTGCTTGAAAGGGATGGTGTCTTTCTCTAAAGGAATTTTATGCTGGATGATCTTTTTGTCATATGTTTTTAGGTCACTATATTCCCAGGCAAAGACATCAGCAAATTGCTTCATTAAATTGCAATATTCAACACTTTGGGCAACTGATAAGTGAGTGGATAGGTTTATATATCTTGGCTAATCTGGACTCCCTACGTTATGCTTACAGACTACAGATTGGTCTTCCTTTTGGGTAGCCTTATAAGGCACATCGTTTTGATCAAACAACTTTTCTAAAGGAACTAGACCCTTAGGTATATGATTGCTGGGCAGTTGGATAATGCTATCTCTACCAATTTTGTTTCTAAGCTGGGATTGGGGGCTTCCTTCCAAGGCTTTATTTTCTTGGTCAATTTTCATTTCAAAGAATTTGTCAATGGCTTGAAGAAATCTATTTACCTCATCATCATCCTAAAAAACTTTCCAATTTTGGACATTATCAGGCAAGGATGGTATATACTTCATCTGGACTTCATAAAGTAGTCTGGGAGGCATGGGAGGGATAAACATGCTAGCAAACACAGCCAGGGAATCAACAAGCTGAGTTTTAACTCTAGGGATATATGAGATACAAAAATTATCAAAAGAATCTTTGAGTCTCCATGCCTCATCTCTATATGCTTTTAGCCTTGGGTGCTTTGCTTGAAAAGTTCTGTTCACTTGTTGAATAATAAGATCAGCATCTCCAAACACCTTTATGCTTCTGATTCCTCTACCTTTAGTTGCATTAAGACCCAATATCAGAGCCTCATACTCTACTACATTGTTAGTGACTTGGAAAGCCAGCTTAAAAGATAGATGTGTGCTTTCTCGTTTTGGGGATATTGATGAGCCCCAGAAATGAGTAATTATATGGGCTCATTTAGCCTCCTAATTCGACTTAATCCACCATTCTCATTAGTTTATTGCATGTTTTTTATTATATTTATGCTAATAGAGTGAATTGGGTTAGTCATTATGCCAACAAGTCTAATGTGTGCTTTATGCAAATTTTTGGTCAATTTTGAGACAAAATCAAAGGTTTTAATGAGCACTTGGCAACCAAATTCGTGGAAGAACAAGGGAGAGGATTTGTAGGAAGGTGTCCCATTCATTTATGAGCCCTTACCTTGAATTATCCACCATCATCTTAGAGTTCAAGGGCCACCACATAGATTATCACAAGAGCAGCCGAGCAAGGGCTAGTAAAGTTGTTATTAACTGCAAGTTTTGGCAGCCGAGTTCCTAAAGTTTAGGAGGACTGTTGGGGTCCTCAATCTGTATAAATAAGAAGGCTTGGGGCCTCATTTAAATTAACCAGTTTGTAGTTTGATTTTAGTCATTCGTTAGTCAGATTGTAGTTAGATTTTAATCAGTAGGTTAGCACTTTAGTGCAGCTCTGTATCAGCACAGTTTCGAGCTTTTTCTTCTAGACAGTTTTTGGGATGAACTTTTTTTTTTTAATCAATAAAGATGAATCCAGATTTGCACCAGCTCTAATCTTTCTTAAGAGGCTGTAGCTCTTGGGGTTGGGCCCAACCCAAGTGCCCAATACCTCCTTTGTGTACTTTTATGTGTCTTTGTTGCTTTCTTAAAATAAAATCTGTTATTTAGGTTAAAATCTTGTTTTGTTACTTAGGTTGCTTTTGATGATTAAAATAGCTTTTCATGCTTCAAGTTGATTTGATAGTTTGGTAAAGGAAAAGACCTACAAAAAGGCCACCAAGAAATCCTTGATCTCATCTCTCCCTCCTTGGGACCATGAGCTGAGACCAAGGCATACTTACTGCCACAAAAACATTGTTTTTGCCTCTTCATGCAATTGCTAGTGTTAGATTTTTAGTTAGGAAAGTTGATACCAGTTGCACTTGCATGTTTAGGATCTATTCTTTCTTGGTTTCCATAGCTGTTTTACCTAATTTTCTACCAATAAACTTATGTTCATCATGCTTATGGTTTTTAGGTCAAAGTAGGTCAAAATAGCTAGATCTTTGATTTTCCTAGTCTTCGTTTGATTAGTTTTGGAAAATAATGTGAAGAGAACCTGTGATACCTCCTTGCATACCCTTCCTCCATCAATGCAACCTGCTTCATCCTCTAACTCATATTCTTGCCTTTCATTTGCCACATTCTCTCACTTTGCCCTAATTTCTACATTCTTGTGCATCATTTCTCCCTCCATCCTTGAACAAATCCAATCACCTTAATCACTCCCCAGCCTCATGCACCAGGTCCTAGACCCCTTAAAATCTTTATCCAACATCCATGTCCACTTTCCCATCATTTTCCTCCATCAACCCTCCAAAATCATCTTTTCGTAACATCCTATAGGAGCTACAGTACATCTTGTAGAACCCCTACAAACTTCCTATAGAAGCTCACGAAAGCGGTTTCTTGAGATCCGATCACTGTGAAATTCTCTGGAAGCGTGATAGGGACCCCTTAGGCCCTCTTCTCACCTTCCCTACCTCTTGCAAGCATTTCCTTTCGCCAATCAACCTCTGCACAGTCAAAAATAGATAAAGCACATGCATAATAATTCTGACAACTTACTCAAAAATACAAAAAGGTGTTTATTCCAGATTTTACTTCAAAAGTAGGTAGTCACATGCATTTTACCTCTCCAAGAGTCAATGGCATCCATTTCCATAGCTTTCATCTCTTTTCTTGCACCAGTAGGGTTAGTCAGTAAAACTAGGGTTTGCATTTCTTTTCAGCTTTCAACTTCTTTCTACAACTAGACTAGCCTCCTTTGAGTTAGCTTTCATCCATCACAGTTAAAAGCTTCTTCTAAGAACTCATAGAAGTTAGCTTAAGCTCCTAGCTAACTTGTGCTAGCTTATCAAGTGACAGCCATGGCAAGAGCTAGTACTTGTGCATACAGCATCGTCGCTTCCAAGTTTGTTAGGAACTATCGGGTTGATAAAAGTAAAGAAGGGAGCCCTAGGAGTTACAACATTATTACTACAATACTAGGGCCCACCAGATATTAGCACTACCCCTACTCCTGCAGTCTCCCTGGAACATGCTCCATTAAAAAACATCTCCCAAACCTGACTTCCTTGCTCGTCCGTGGCCTGATCCACTAGTTTCTTAATCTGCAATGAGGCCCTTTTAGACTCTTCAATTTGGAGAATACATGCTCCAAATTCAGTTTCCACAGCATATATGGGATGATTAGAAGGATTCTTTTAATCATCGATGATGTAGGCCAATTTTGCTTCTTTGTACAATCTCCTGTTTTCCCCTCCAAAGACTGGGACAGTGGCATAAGATAGATCATTTTGTAATGTCCCATCTAGTCTCTTAATTTCCCCCCTGGATAGTAGCATGCCAAACATAGGAGGGACATCTGCTACCACAATGTCCATCACCATGCTCTTCATGGGTAGCTGAGTTAGATTAATGGCCAGGTCTTTGATTAATCCTAGGCATTTTACCTTTCTTGAAGCAAAGGAGAATAGATCATGATATGGTCTGGTGATATCAAGGCCTAACTCTTCCATGATAGCTTTAGGTATTAGATTGTGGCTAGCCCTTGTATCTAGCAGGAAGTTGTGGAGGATTTTGTCATGAATGGTCAAGGAGACATAAAATGATGGAAAATTATCATCAGCAGGTTTGGTCATTGGGCTAAGCACAACTGCAGGCTTATCATATTGCAAATTGACATAGTCAATGGAGGTTTGTGTGGCTTTCAGCTCAAGAGCATCGAGGATAGGCTTCCTAAACAGTTCACTTTTTACAAGTTCTAACAGAGGTATAGATATTTTTAACTTCTGGACTTCTGATTCAAAGTTGAAAGGGGAAGGGGACTTGTCAGGGCCTCTTACCTCTTGAGCGGGTGATTTGTGGATGACTGGATCAACTGCTAGTCTTTCCTATCTAGTATTCTGTGACTCTGTTGGGACAGTAGCTTTTTGGGCATGATTCTCCTTTACATTGTTTGCTTTTGACCTCAGATTATATATTTTCTACTCATCAGCTCGTAGAACAGCCTCTCTGTCCCACCTTTGACTATTTTGGTCCTGCAACAATGATTCTTCATAGGCAGCCAATGTCAAAAAGGCATCACTGCCTTTATCTTCCATGCAATGAATTTCATCCTCTTCTTCAAACTGCTCCTCCTCCATGACTACGTTTTGAAAAGGAGCCTTAAGTTTCTTTTCTTCATTTGCTTCTTTACCCCTCTGAATGATTTGCAATTGTTCATTTTATCTTCTAAATGGATTTGGATTTCTTGGGGAAAAAGTGTTTGGAAGCCTTGCCTTCCCAGAGTTCTACACAACCTTCAGCTTAGATTTCTTCGCAGCCAGTGACTCTATTATTTTGGTCATTTTGTCTAACTTAGGTTCTAAAGATGAAGGATAGGCAGAAGAAGCCTCACCTCTCTGCCTCCTTCTGTTAGCATGACTTTTGAGCTTTTTTGCAGCAATGATATTCGACTCCACCTCTAAAGCTACATCTTGCATATCAGCTAGGGTGGCACATCTTCTTTCTCTTAGGAGTAGGTAGAAATTAGAGTCAAAAGCATTGGCATAGGTGAGTTTGGTGGAGGTGGGGGTTGGCTTTACTTCAGTTGGTATTTTACTATACATACGATTGAATCTTTTATTAAAATCAGGCAATGATTCTCCATTCTCCCTCTTGAGGTTTCTAAACTCAGTATGATAATATAGCAAGTCTTTTTTATCCCCCTAGTGTTTCAAAAATACATCATCTAATGCTTCAATGTCTGCTATAGACCTAGGGGCTAACTCCCTGAACCATTTTCTAGCCTCTCCATCAAGGCTCTGGACAAATACTCTCATCCAGACATCATTCTCACTGATATCTAGGTTATTAGCATAACTATAAAAAGATTCAAGGTGTTCTTCATCTATTACTCCCTCTGTGCCAGTGAACTTAGGCATATATTTCTAGTATTCTCCTGTAGGCATGGAATTCAAAGGAACGGGCAAGATCAAGGGTCCATATCTAGCAGCTATGATTCTTTCCATCTTTGGAGGTGCTTGTTGGCCTGCCATGACTGGGGTAGGTGGAAGGATATTGGAAAATTGAATGGTAGAAAGCAATGAAATAGATGACGGAGATAAGGGAATATGATGGATTGTATGGGAGGCTTTCTTTGGACTGAGATCCAAAGGGGAACTGAAAGAACAAGGAGCTTTATGAATCTCTGAGGGTAGTTCTTCACTAACAATGTTAGGCTCTATATCTTCAAAAAGCACATTCTCAGCTATAATCTTCTCCTGCAGAGACACATAAGGTTTCTTAGGCTTACCTAATCCTGATGCTCCTTTATGTGATGTTTTCTTCTACTTAACAATCTTCTCAGGGTTAGGCACTGGGTCAACTGGTGATTTCTAAGGATTTCTCCGGGTATGCCTCATGAATTGAGCCAGAACTGTAATTTGGAGTCGCCACTAGGTTGGTTCTCCAGTAGAGTCATTAGATAGATGATTACAACCAGAAATGTGTCCAAACTTTTTCTATCATCAAAGATGGAACTGTGTCATTCTCCCAGTGAAGCTGAGCTTCAATCTCCTCTCCCCTGCAACGGCGCTAGTTAATGTTATCTCCCCAAGAAACTCTCCTAGGTTGTAGCTCGGACATGCTCGGGACATTACTAATTCAACTTAATGTTATAGATGGATGAATGGAAGGAATGATGCTTGTTCAAGCCAGATAACCACTCCTACTTTGCTTGAGTCCAGACATGCGTGAACACCCCCGGACTACAAGGCTTTAGACCACTAATTACTCACAATTTAAGGATTGGGTGAATATGGAGAATACTGACCACACCAGCAGGTGCACAAGACTTTGTGATGGCCAATTGCAACCATTAAAGAGGTCTGCAAATCTAATTCCCAAATGCACAGACAGGATGGCAGCTCTCTGGCATTAGGTGAAAAGAAACCTGAATAACACTTTCACTGATACATACAAGATTTTAGCACAGAGGTAGGATGACAACTCCTCTAATGCTAAACAACAAGAGCTCGAGAAAATTGCATAATAGGCACAGCCTAGAACATAATAGGAATGGAAAGTGAGAAATTAACAACAAAAGAAGCTTGTATTAGCTAAAATTGAAAACGAGACGTTGCAAGTATCAAAGTAGTTACAGTCTCCAGAAGTTGAACCTTACATCAAAAGAACAGCCATCAACCCTGATTACATTTGGTTTCTTGGTATATATAGAGTTTGAATACAAAGGCACTCAACCATTTTAAGTATGGAGGGGTCATAATTGACCACCAACCGCTTTAACTACCTGGAGGAACTTCTGAGTGCGATGGCTTGTTGTAGTGTATAGATGTGATCTTTTCCTGCGCTCTGTTGTCCTCTCAGGTGGGTGGAGTGTCGTGTAGAATGAAATTATATAGCTATTCAATGCCTCCACCTGCTCAGGCTCTGTCCTTTTTTTTCTCAGCCATACTGTCTATAGAAGGCAGTGGTTGAGGAGCAAATGCACTGGGTACAGGTAAACGAGTCACCTTCGTCCTTTCGGGAACATGGAATGGTTAAGGTACGTGAACTGCAAAGTAGGTGAAACAGTCAGGTGGAGGAGTAATATCGACTGTTAGATTGGGTAGATTGATGGCAAGGATTTCTTGGCATGGAGTACTAGGAGATATGGAAATAGAGTGGATGCAGGCCGTTGAATCTTGAGATAGATAGATCCAATGGTCATCAGGTGTCGAAGATGCGCGGAGTTTATCGGGTGAGAAAAGCGGTTTTGGTGGTAAGTGGTATTGTCCGCACCACTTTCGAATGATGGACGGTAAATGTACAAGGGCATGCGATACCATTTAGATGACGACATGTGTCGGCAGGGCAACACGAAAACCACTTTTCATTGCGATTTAACGCACTTTTATTTCACGGGCGCGGGGAGAGCGAATCTCGTACGATCGTGGCAGAGGTGATAGGATGGTGGGGAAATAGACGGGCAGGTTGTTCATTGAATGTGGCGGGGGAACCATTGGATCGGGATGTGGTGATCAACAACTATGATTAAAAGGCGGCTACGGGTTATGGAGGTGGTGCTATGGGGCTTTAAACTTAGCACGTTGGGGCTCAAGAGCAAAGATTTTTTATATGATTTTTTAAAAACAAGCCCCAGGAAATGGAGGTGAAATGAGGATGAGTGAGGTGAAGGGGAAGGTGAGAATAACTGGTGTAGGCCTCTTCTGAGAAAAACCAAAGACCGAGCTTACTTCTGCTCCTCGAATATCAGCAACATGTGGCAGAGCTAACAGTATCCATGTTACGGGATCCTTGCTATCGAACTTCCTCATATAGATCTTTTGAACATGGTGGGTATTCAATCCAACGTTAAGTCTATTAAATCATGATTGTCATTTCTTTTGTTCTCATCATGAGTTTCCTTTACTACCCTTTCACCATTAATAAGCATTTCTTGTAGCAACTTAGTCAAATCTATCTTCAAATCTTCCATGTCTCCTTTTCGTTTCTTCTATACCATCCATCTTAGCTTCCATGCCATCCATCTTAGCTTCCATGCCATTCTTCTTAGCTTCCATTCTATCCATCTTAAATTGCATGCCATTCATATTAGCTTCCATGCCATTCATCTTAGCTTCCATGCCTTTCTTTAAACCATGAATCTTAGCTTCTGTTAACTTTTGTGAGAGTGAAATTTGTTGCACTTGGTCTCATAATTTTGATATATCATGTTGCATTTCTTCTTCTTCTTCATGAGTCATGCTAGAGCTTTTAGGTTGCTTACTAGTTGTTTCCATTTTGTTTCTTTGGGGAATCAATTAATGATAATTATGCTTCACTATGCCCTTTGAACTTCAAACTATTTTTTCAACCCAAACTTATGCAGAAATTTTAAAAAGACTACACACCTTTTTTTGCTTTGTAGAAGCTCAATATTTAATCTGTTGTATCTCTACAATTACGAATCTCTAAGGTCTGAAATTGCTTCTTGCAATAGCCTTCTGAGTCTTCTTTCCAATGATACCAGTCTGATCAAAATTGGACTCTCCAAGAAAGAGTCATGACCAATCTCTCAAGATGACCTGATTATATAATTTTTCAGTAGAGAGAACTTGTATGACATGCCACGTGTCACTGGTTCAAGCTTCAGATTTGAAAAATATATAGAAGAAACCAAAGCTTGTCCTCTTTCTTTAACTTCTTACGAAATTTCAATCTGATGCTCAGAGAGAAAGTTATGACGATTTTCCCAAGGTCACCTGTTTGGAATGTAATTCGGAAGTCTGCAAAAACCCTAACTTCAACATATCATATCTCCGAAAATATAGCAAGACAAGATCTAAAATTCGGATCCAAGATTCAAAACAATTTCAGCTCAAATTGGTTTTTTGTTTTAGCTTCTAAAAACTCACAGGAAAAACATTATAGAGAAAATGCCACGATGACCTGTTTGGAGCAACAAACCCCTAGAATCCAAAGCTATGATACCAAATGTTATGAAACCAACTCACAAAAACATAGAAAAGAAAGATCAATGCCTTATAAATCAACCTCTTTGAGGGGGAAACCTCCTTTACATTACACAAATGAACAATTATTGGATGATACAAATGACAAAACCTCCTTTCTATATATAGGAGTCTAAGGAGTCACAATATAATAAAAGTTGACATAACAATAATAATATAAGCACACAGAAATAACAATAGTGGGGTTCTATGGGGCACAATAACAAAAATATGGGGACAATAGGGGAAAAACAATAACAATAAGGGCTACAATGATAATAGTAATGGGGGAATCGCTAGTATTATAGGGACCTAACACGGTCTTTGATGATCCATATTCTAATGAAGTGGAAACTCCTCAAGCTAGCAAGGCACTTCAACCCAAGCTGATGGTTATGTCAGATTCTTGTAGCCTTGAGGTTAGTTCCAGTTTTGATCATAAATCTGGTGAATCTCCCCAAGCTCCTTATCACTATGTTGTTTACACTAAAAATCAATCTATTTCATAACGTTCAAATCCTTCATTAGAATCATATGATCCTATTTATCATGCATTAGAGGAGTCATATGTAGCAAGAACTGTTGTGAATGAAAGTTTTATTCTTTTTTTATGTTTGTTCATATTTCAAGTTAGAAGGTGTGTACATGCTTGTCTTTCACAGGACACCATCATATGTCCACAGAGTACGTTCCATGTGCTTTTCGCCTTTACTTTTTTGTGGATGCAGTAATCATTCAAATGAATTGGTTTACATTATTTTATCTTTCTTGTCTATTGGTTTTCTTGCATACCTTTTTTGTCAATAATGTTGTCGCCTAGATGGACTAGCCAATGCATCGGTGGCTACATTGGAAATATCACTTCACGTGAGTTGGCATATGATCTGCTTAGCTTAGGAATAGGAGTAGTGCTTGCTTTCTTATTTTTTCTTTGATTTTCTTACTTTGTTTTTCTTCATCTAGCTTCTTTCCTTTGTTTGTTTTCTTCTACACCCGTAGGTTAGTTCTGCATGAAACCATGTTTCGCTTCTTAGACAAGCAGGGTGAAATCCAAGAGGAACTTATGTAACTATCAACACTTGGTTATCTGTTTATTCCCTATCCTTATGAGAATATTTCATTTCTTCTAGTCGATGATGCCCTGATGGAAAATACGTTCCTTTCAGAGGGAGTCAAGGTGAAATCACGGTGTTTGCACTCTTAACTAGTACTGCCTACTCTAATCAATTTCCTATATTCAATTAACCCTTGCCAACTTAGTCAAGTAGAGTAAGGAGAGGGGTAAAACCTTAACAAGTATGTCATAGGTATATATAAATATCTTTCTTTGAAGGGAAAAACTCTTCTTCTCTCAATAAGTCAGTATCCCTCTTCCGCCTCATGAAATAAATGAGTGCCTATGCATAGTTCTTTGAAAAATGAAAAAAAATAAAAATAAAATAAAGGGTGAAAGAAGAGAAAGGTTACCTACATAGAGGGGTGAAGCAAGTACCTCTGCTAGGGTTCTATATAGGCTCACTGGAAGCCAACAAGTGCTTGTGTTCATGAAGTGCCTCTGCCAGGGTACTGTCTAGGCCTACTGGTAGTGGAGTATCACCAAAGATGAAAGTAAAATTATAAAAATCTATATTACTTGTGCATTTATATACCCCTCATCCCCAATCAAAACAACTCAGTTTGACTTGGTTTGGTATGTGTGTTTCCATTGAAGAGAATGGTAGGGACTACTTCTTTAACTCAAGCTAGTGAAGAAGCTATGAAAATCAAAGAATTGAACAATACTTCAGGAAGAGTTAGACTCGTTTTACAAGAGACAAGGTCCATACATAGAGCTAGATATCTATCAATGTGTCGCCAATTTTGTAGCAACTAAAACCACCCTCCAAAAAGTTTCTGTGCTTTGTTTTGGAGCCTCTCTTTTAAACCTTAGTGACTCATCTTGCACTCATCCAGGTACTTGTGCTTTGATTGAGCCCGATCCTTTAAATCTTGGCTTGTGTTTACTTACTTGTATTATTGTCTAACCCACAAGTTGGTCTCTTGACTTGGTTTCCATCCAGTTTTGTGCTTGCCTTAGAGAATTGCACAATCCTTGAGGGCAACTAGCCTTGCTCTCGGGAATTGCACAATCCAAGCTAATAATGAGACTTGAGCTCAAGAATTGTGTAGTGCTAGTTGATAGCCAACCATCAGCTAGGAGATTGCACAGAACATGAGCGACATCCCAGGGCCACTCAACCCATAAATTATGCAGAAGCATTTCTGCTCAAAAGCTAGATAGTGCATGAACCAAAGAGTTTCTCACTTCCTCCTAGAACTGTGAAATCTCTTTGGGCAATGCATGGCGGCCTTTCCCGAAAAAAAAAAAAAAACAAAAAACAAAAGACAAGAAAGCATCCCTAAAAAATAGGGATCTATTTTTTGCAGTCCGAAGGAGGCACTTGAGCTATTTTGGAAACTGCCACCAAGTTTTGATTTTTCCTTTATTTTTGGCCTTCATGTCATAAACCCTAAATTGACATCTGTTTGATCGACACTGTCAAAGCTCATTTTCAAATTCGATCTTGGAGCTCTAGTATTCCTGAGGAGATCAAGGAACTTTCGGTGAAATCATCGTCGCTTTTCCGAGTAAGTTTTTCTGTTCTAGTATTTTGCCTCTTTTTCTATCACTTTTTCCTATCTAGCTTGTGAGAGTGTTGTTTCACTTGTTTTGTTGAATGACTATGGGTGTTTTAACTTTTTTTAGCTTTTAGAAGTGTTGTTTCAAGTTTTTCATTTCCTTTCCCAAGTGTCACAAGCATTACCTTGTTTTTTACTGACAGTCATCATTGTAGCGACTCTCTCCACATGCTTCATTTTCATTCAATTTGATTGATTCATACACTTTCTTCACTTGCATCAATCATCACTTACTCATATTTTCACTCAGCATCACATCATCCTTAATATCTTCTCGACTTCACACTCCCCTTGGGCATATTTGGTCTCCCCTTGCCCTGATCATATATTTCCTTACATGCACTGTGCATTCTAGGAGCTCAAGGCCTCTACCTTCACTTCTGGAATTCCACAGAGGCTTCCCTAGCCTGGCTCTAACTATGCACTTCATCTTTTCAGGAGCCATCCTCCCATCTTGGCCACTGAGACTGCATAATGCAAAGTCTCTCCCAACCATCTCCAAGACTATACTACACATTGTGAAGTTCCAATCAGCAAGCCTTCCCACTGACTGCTGGGATTGCACAATGCACCATTCCAACAAGCAGCCGATGACCTCTATGAACCAAAATTGCACATTTTGTCCCATCATGAGCCTTCTTTGTTGCTTGGTCTTGCCTTGAAGTTGTTTTTGGTTTTAATCTAACATTTTCCTACCATGTGTCCTCTCCGTCTGTAGCTACAATAGTTGTTGAGAATATCTCTAGCAATTGCTGTTAACATGGACTCCAAGAAGGTTACATCAAAGGAAAATGTCGAGAGTAGTACTAGGGAAGTAGTTGAGAAAACGTCAGTTAATCTACCAGTTTATGTAGACACTTAGTTTTTCATTGAGAAGGGTACCACTTTAACATGGCAACAAATCAAGGATAATTTTGTAGAGAACTTCAAGGAAGACTTAGAGGATCGATAGGTTTACCTTAGAACCCACTGGTCAGGATTATACACGGTTTCATGCAGGTACCCCACCTTCTCATGTATGAACATTATTAGTTGGATTGTCTCACACACTGATCCAGAGACTATTCCATTGAGTAGTGCCAGCGAGATAGATCTCGCCACCTTCAGGGCAGAGAACTTTTAGCAGATGTATCATTTACCTGAGCTAGTGAAATGCATGGACACACTTTTTTATGCCACCCATAGCTTTGTGAATAGTAGATATATCGTCAAGAGATAGGTGAGATTTGTTAAAGTTCGGACAAACACCAATCATGTTTGCAAGACAAAGTCTCTTAGGAAAGCTTATCAATTCTTGATCATGTTTGCATCCAAAATATATGATCAAGAGAACACATAAAAATTTCTTGAAGGTTGGGTAGTTGTACTGGACCAGTTGATGAGTGATGGGAAGCTATTAAACTAGTCAGACTTGTTGGCTCATCAGTTGAATATTCATTTGACTAACGCCCGAAATCCACCTAAGAATGAGCAAGCGAGATTTTACATGTCACCATAATTACTTGATGCAAACCATGCCCATCAACAGTTTCCTAACATGAGCTAGACATGGAAACCTAATGAGATTGTCATCAATGTTTATTGTAAGTGGATTTTCGACTACAACTATCGAGGAGCGATGGAAAAGCTAACTAATCATTTCATCATCATGTTTTACAAGATAATCTTTGAGCATGATACACCTTGCATGTCCCAAGAAGCAATGTAGGTGATAGTGAACATCACAGATTGGTGTGCCTCACCAAGTGGCACCTTCATCAGAGTGTGTGGTAGAGAGAAGCCTTTGCATGTTCTATTGAGGTATGCCACTGACAAGTTAGTCATGTAAGAGGTACCATATCACCTCTCCATAGGGTTGTCAGCAGGACTTCATAGGAAGAAGAAGGCACCATGGCCTGCTCTTCCTTTGTGGATCGGATTGGAGATTAAGAGCTTGAAGGATTCAGATGCCAAAGCTAAGGAGATAGTAGGATCTGAGTTCGAAACCAAATAATTTAATCCATATGATCCCCATGGTATTTGTAAGGACCACTATGTGAGGGTGTAGTTTCCATGGTTCCATGGGACATTTCACTGTAACGAGGAGGACCTTTGGAGGTACTACTACAATTCCTCGAAACTACATGATTCGGTCAGTATAGAAGCAACTTGGAAAGCTTCTCTACAGACAACAGTAGGATAGGAAGAAAAAACAACAACAACAATAGGAATCAATCTAGCTCAGGAAAAGGGAAAGAGGAAGATTTCCAAGAACCTAGAGGCAGAGAAAAGCTACAAGATGAGTGCAGATCCTATCACAGAGAAAGAAGCTTTGGAAGCATAGGTAAAGAGGGAGTAGCGGATAAAGAGAGAAGATCGAAGGAAGAGAGAAAAGGAGAGGCTGCATGAAGAAAAAATGAAGTTACAGGAGATAAAGAATAAGTTGATGGAAGAGAAGGATCTGAGTAGGAGAGAAATAGAATAGAAGAAAAAAACAAGAGGAAGAAGAAATGAAAGGTGCGATGATAGAGAAATTAATGCCCATACAAGCTGAGGAGTTAGAAAAGTCGGTAGCTGAAGAAGAGGGTGAATAGATGTAGGATCAGGAGCCTGCTCAGTAGATTGAGAAACCGATTTAAGTGATAGACATTGAGTTGGAATAGGAACCAGAAAATGAAGACATTGACCTTATGTCAAGAGTGTCAAAGGTCATCTCTTAGTCTCCACCACCTCCAGTATCAGAACCAGTCCCAAGCGAACAAGGAGAAGTTGTTCTCCTTGATGATGATCTAGTCATGGATGTGTACAATCTATCATTTGATGAGTTGGAGAAGAGAATTGTGTAGGCATGGAGGAAGCACTTCCTGGATGATCATGCATCACCTGCATTCATCAAGGAAAGGGTGATAGTGCAAGATATCAGAAAGCATCTAGTTTCCCTTGACAATGCTACCTTGGCCTATGTAGGAGCAATGAGATCAATTGTTAAGTTTATGTTGGTCGAGAATGTACAAATGGAAAAGAACTTGCAAGCTGCCAAGCAAGAGGTAGAACAACTTTAGCAACAAAGTGTAGTCTTCGCAATAGCAAAGATGAAGAAATTCATACTTGTTGAAGTATCAACACTTGAGACTACCATGGGAAAGCTCTTCAGTGGATTTTTCACCATGCATAAAGCAATTGTCTGTGTGCATGGATTTCAATAGTGGAGAAAAGAGTTCGGTCAAACTCTTAGGAACATACATACTACCATCTCCCATGTGCAAGAGTGGAAAATGTGGTGTAAAGGGGCCCTGCTTCACTTTCCAAAGAAGATGAAGCCATAGGCAGAGATGGAGAAATAAAAGGTCCAGATGTTGATCCATCATTATGAGTAGCTTTCCCTATTTTTCAACAGCATACAGACCTCATATGCACAATTGTACAAGATTTTGAATGTCATGGTGAGAATGCACAAGATCCCATCAATCAGTTCCCTCATTAAGGCTAGACCCAAGAACCAAGTTTGGCTAGAGATCGATGGGTACATGGAGCAGATAAGGCGAGAGACCACCAGGGATGACTTAAAACTGAGCACACATAACATGTATAAGTAAATTGGTGGTCCTATCATGCTCAACACCATGTTGTACATGCTTTAGGATGAGTTGGACATAGGTTCCAATACCATATACCTAGATTCTATGGAGGCAAGAGTCTACTATCAGAAAGACACAATCAACCAATTTGGGCACATCATCACACAGTATCAAGCTTGGCATCAATATGTGACTGAGAAGCACCAAGTGGAGGTTTTCAAGTTTGTATTTCACCAAAACTTCGAACTCATTGTGTTTTTTCTTGTTAGGTTGTCTCTAGCCTATTTTGTCTTACATGGGTACATGTATAAAATGTAATATTATTTGTAAATATGTTGTAAGTGAAATTCCAAGTGTCATTAGTGGAATGTGAAAGGTCATCATGCTATGTAATGAGTTATTTGTAAATAAGTTGATGAGTCTGTTGTGGCCAGCAACACCCCCCCTTGTTCATTTAAGTGTTGTCCAAAATACTAAATGAATGGGGACCCTTAGTTAAATTTTAAAGAAAAAAAGCAAGAGTTTCCTTTCTTCAAAATAAGGTTATCATCGTAAGCTTAGAAAGGTATTTTGAATATTTTTAACCTAAGTCTACGATAAGGGAAATATCTTTAAAACCGCGTTGCAAAAAAGATAGGGAATGCCTCCATTTCTCTATAATATCAGTATGCACAAGACCCTCGTGTTAAGCATAACACCGCATCGCAATGAAGTAATACTCATAAGGAGAAAACTTCAAGATTTACCGATCTGCGATAACACCGATCGCAATATTGCATATTGCAGAAATGAGCTGTCAAGATTTGGCAAACATCAAACTTCTGCGACCTGCGATGTTGCGATCGCTGCGATATTACATTCTCGCAATCTGCGATGGTGCGATTTGTGATGGTGCGATTTGCGATGGTGCGATTTGCGATGGCGCGATTTGCGGTGGTGCGATCTGCAATGTTACGTAAGTAAATCATAAATCACTTCATCATGAATCCTTCGGGCACGCCATTCAAAGAAAAGCCACTTACCATAATCTGACTCAAGATCATGCGCTTTTAATGATAGTAAATGAATTAGTTGTCAGTTATTAAATGAAATGAAGACGCGTGCTTTTGTAAAGAATTACTTCACGTAAGGTGGCATATTTGATATATCTGTTGCATTTAAAACTCTCCCATCACCTTTCTTAATCAGTCATTTCCATTTCACTCGTAATCTACAGGAACGAGGAGCTAAGACGATTCAAAGCCAAACGCAGGAAGAAATGGGAAAGAAAAATAAAGCTCAAGGCTCTGAGGTGAAGGAAAAGACGAAGGAGATGGCGCCTTTGTATACAGACACAGCCTGTAACAGAGACGCAGGGATATCGACATGGGAAATCATGTACAGGTTGCTTGAAAAAGAAAATCCTAGAATAATGAAGGTTGCTACTGTCGTGGGCTCACAACGCTCTTCCGAGGCGTCCTTAGAGGAGCTAGCATGTTCATTTCTTCACGGGATAGCAGCAAGGCCCAAAATTCTACCATATATGGATATGATCAAGTGGATACTTGACAATGCAGAGATGAACAACAGACAATTCAAGGTTCAAGGACATGGGCTCATTGGATCATTCGCTGCGCAAGATTTAAAGCTTATGTATCATCTTCCTGAACTGCAGGCGACTCACAATGAAAAATTCGTTAAGAAATTTGTGGCAAAGAACCCAAACCTAGCAGAGACCACCAAAGATTGGTCCAGAAAAGAGGAGCCGCTCAAAAGGGACAAAAACAGTATGTACAGCACTGGTTCCCTCACCTCTCCGTATTTTTTTACTCTGGCCATGCTTTGTAGATTATTTGGGATGCCGGATATCAATAAATTTTCGTCTGAATGGCTACCATTAATAGATGTTGCCACAAATGTCGATATTATGGATTGGGCCAAGATCTTTTTTGATAATCTATACACGGTTGTTATGAATTACCGGTCTAAAATATCCTTGTCTCAAAGGATCTATCCTCCTTTTTATCTGTCCGCATATGTTATGGATTCTATTTGTTATGTGTCTACATTTCCCACTATGGGTTGGAAATGGACTACCTAGGACCCATTACCTATCCATGTTTATCATAAGATGTTATGGGATTCCCAGTTCATCCCACATTTCTACCAGATTTGTCACGGGGTTATCTTACCCTTGTATAGAATGATGTATGATGAAGACCCCCCGAGGTGCTCACCCGAGGCACAGATAGGCATCATCCCCATCGTAAGATGGTTCGGGGAAGAATGTTTCACCTATATTAGAGTGTTTGGAAGCACTGTACCTCCACATGTCCTACCTCTATATATCCCTAATAAACTTTTGGCTTGGGAAATTGCATATCAAACCTGTTCAGAAGGCGGCCTGACGAAAGACCTAAAAGACAAAAAGAAGGCCATATGGCCTCAGTTTCCTGTAGCTTGTGGGGCCTTCTCATTGTTTGATGTAGGACACGCTTTCACCGAAGTGGAGAATGTGACGTGTCTACAATTATTTAAATTCCCAGCAAGGCCATTTGACCCAAATGATGTTGCATAAGATTTCACAACGAACGTCAAAATAAAAGTATTCGTTGGAAAGAAATATTTGTTTGATGATTTTTTTCAGAGTAGAAGCTCACTGCAGGAAATTTTGCAGGAAGCTCGGTCAAAGTTGTCTCCAGATGACCTCCAAAGATTCATGTTATACAGGGAAAGAAGGCTGGCCAGTGTTCCTCTAGAGAAGCTGCGACTGCCTGCCAGAGAACTAACTCCAAGCATTAGCCTCAGTGGAAACTCTAGCACTTCCAGATCTAAATCTAACACTGTGCAAGGAGTGCCTGAACATTCTAAAGGGTCTGGAAGCGACCAAGAAAAAAACGAAGAAACAGCTAAAGATACAGCTCAGTCAAGTGAAATGTCCCAAAAGCAAGTTATCGACTCCCCGCCAAGAGATGTCCTTCCCCTCCCGTCATTAAAGCGCCATTCGTCACAACAGAACCTGACAAAGAATGGGAAACCTTCAATGAGCTGATCAATCTTGAAGAGCAAGCCCCAAGAACACCTGTGAACAATACACAGGTAGCGCAAGAAGTGGTTTCGACCATAGTGAGCAGTGTCACAGAAATGGAGCACATTCCTATCGCTCCACCTTCTGAGCTTCTACTTAATGTAGAAGAAATTCCCCCACTGGATGTATTCTATAATCCCCAACATAAAGCAGTTGCAAGGAGACAGAGGAAGAAAAGAAAACTAGAAAATACACTGTCATAAGATGCTGAACATTTGGACGTCTTATGGAAAGACCCCAACAATAACCCAACTGAAAATCTCACTAAGTTGTCTCAGATCGCAGGAGCATATGCTTCTGTAACTATTGACAAGGCATTGGAAATTCAACAACTGTTGAAAGAACAAGAAGAACAAATACAGCTACTACAATGATAGTTGCAACAAGCCAATGCTAATATTGAAGCTTCCAAATAGCTCGAGAAGTTGCAGGAAGACTTTTAGCAGATGCAGATAGGCTATCAAAGAAGTCTAGACGAGAAAGTAAAGCAATTGCAAATTTTACAAGAAATGCATAAAGATGAGCCTAAGATTGCGGAATTTATTTCAGAATCTATTGACTTAAATGAGCAACTTCTGCAGCAACAAGAAGAGTTGGGACGTAAGATATCACAGTGGAGTCACTATTGCGAGCTGAGCGATAAAATCACCAATTAAGTGGTGGACTTGCGAAGTGACTATGATCAGAGTGACAGACGAGTGACGAAATACTTAGCTTGGTAGGATGAAGATGAAGGGAAAAGAGCAAGTTCACCCAGAATAAACAAGAATCATAAAGAATTGCTCTTTAATAAATGGGATGATCAAATCAGGTAGGCGAAACAAGCAGCGGAGACAGCGGCCATGCAAGCAAACATTCTTATCGACTGTGTAAATGAGAATTTACATAGGGCCAACTTAATCGAAGAGACCACCCCGTGGTACCTACCAAATAAACTACAACTGGAAGCAGAATGGAAGAAGAAGGCACAGGAAAAGGGAAAAGCGATCCAGGCATTGAACAGGTTAAATTGGGAATGTTAGTGGGCATACTTGGTCAAGCCGCATAGTTAATGGATGACTGTGAAATGCATCATAAACGCGGCCAAAAAAGTAGTGCCAGCTCTCATAGATTCTGTTTTCGCAGCCCAGCTCAGTGCAGAAGTCAGCCAGTCGACTCTTCTCAAGCCCATGATGAACACTTGCAGCTTTAAAGACCAAGTTCAGAAGTAGCCTTATTTTAGAATTTTGTTTTTTCTTTTTAATTAGATTAGAAAAAGGACATTCATTTGAAAACCGCATCCTAAATTTTGTAAAGACACTATTATTAGAATTAGGAAGTAGTATTTTAACCCTTCTCATGCGTTTAGAGAAGGGTCCAGAAATTTGTCAAAAACTTGTCCTCGGAACATGCACTTCTGCACCCTGAGAGGAGGTTTTGATGAATGGATGGATCGAGATTTATTAATGCTTGCATTTGATGTCTGCTACTGATGTTGCACTTTTATACTCTTAGTAGATGTTAGAACAAGTAGAGATAAATCGTTTTTGCTTGAAGCTTATGAGTAGGATTAGTCATAAATGGTACTTTTATCTCTTGGCCATTTCTGCTAATATTCTTAAAGTGATATACAGTTTTCAGTTGTTTATATGTTATTCCTGAATGTATGAGTTACCATTTGGCACTTCTGTATAGTGGAGCCATTTATTTATGTCTGATATATGAATAACTTATTATGCAATATATTGTTCACAACTGTTTTGCCTAACTTATTATTCAAAGTGGTTTATCTTAATTGATTTCTATTCTTATAAAAGCTGAATGATCTTTATTACCAGTTATTGTTTGAAATCTCTTTAGATCGCATAATAGAAGAAATACACCCTGGGTTAGCGTAGATTAGATGTGTTGTTTCTCATTAGATTACAATAGCATAGAGTTAGTTTAAAAGTTTGAATTAAATTAGCTTTAAGTATTCTTAGATCAGCAACATCCAACTCTGCACACACACACATACACCCTTAGATTGGGAAACTGGTCCCATTATCCCCAGTCGGACCCGCTATACCAAACGGATAAGGAGCTGCCAACCAAGGTCCGGATCGGGTGGGTATCCCCCTTGTTGTCGACCCAATTTTCGGGGCTTCAATAGAGCCATGAGGGTAGTCAAAGAGTCATAAAGGGGATTCTTGAGGGTCACCCCACCCTTTGTTATAAATAGAACCTCATAACTCATAGAACGGGATTTTGGGAGCCAAGCGTTCGACTAGGGTTAGGCTTCGAAAAGGCTTGGGAGTATTGTGACAAGCCTTGGCTTCTCCACATTGTAGAGCAAGTATACTTCTTTGGAAGTGTTGTACATGTTGCCCGTAGGTAGTCCTTGGCTGCAAAAACTATGCCAAGAAACCAACTCAACCAACCTTTAGGTTCAAGCTGGCCCTTGAACCAAAGGGGGCTCCCTCAGTTGTACAAGGCTTTGTTTAACGTTGTTCACCTATCACTGAACAACAAACTTTAAAGAATAATGTCCAGATTTATGGTTTTAATTGGGGGTGGTAGATGATCAATGACAATTCCTATTTGTGATTTAAAGGCTCTCTCACAGGGTTCCCTTTGAAAGTGTCATCTTCTAGCCTGACAGAACGATTTGACTTGTATAAGAATTTGACCGAGGAATGTAAGGAGATTCCAAATAATTGAGTAACCAGATTGATTACTCAATAATCAGATAGATTTGGATGCATGAAGAAGATTTATACAGCCCAACAAAACATATTTGGGGAAGATAGAAGTACAAACAATAAAATGAGTTCAAAGAGGAGCTAGCATAGACAAACAATCCAATATACTTCTCTTTAAATGATTATTAATTTGAAGGGGATTTTAGGAAGATTGAAACTCAATCTATCCTTACCTAGATCTTCTAAAATGCTTGGAACATGTGCAGAAAGCATATAAGGAAATACTGGAAAAACTTACTAGGAGCACAAAATTCTGTCAAAACTAGAGTTGTAAGGCTTTTATTAGAAATACTACAACATAAGCTTTATTACAGAGTGAATATTATTGGCATCAAAATCCCACACTTATTACTTCAATTGATGAAGTATTTATAATTTTTACATTAAAAATATCTTGCAGCAGAATGCAAGATTTATTAAAAATAGAACGGAAGAGATAACAATTACTAAAGCTATTTTAAAATTGATTATAGATAACCGAATCAAATATTGCTTCTTATTCTATTGTATTTGTTTTATTGATTGGATCCTGTTGTGGAGTTGTGCCTCTATTAAATTGGCCTCGTTGTCACCTTATGAGCTACTTTTATGTGTTATGTTGATCTTCGATGCGAAAATACTCTCAACCGATTGCTAGGTGTTCTTCGAATACAAAGATGTTGCCTTCAAATCTTGAA
This sequence comes from Pinus taeda, assembly GCA_000404065.3. Taxonomy (NCBI): domain Eukaryota; kingdom Viridiplantae; phylum Streptophyta; class Pinopsida; order Pinales; family Pinaceae; genus Pinus; species Pinus taeda. Next base: position 95,107 of record APFE031173594.1, on the reverse strand, counting down.
ACAATTTTAACTACTAGCCATGAGATAGGCATATGACGTGGAGCGAGGAGATGATGAGGACATAGAAATGTTGCGAAAGTTGAGGTGATTTCAGATGGGTGGTTTAAGTGGGGAGTAAATGTGATTGGTGGAGTTAACCGACAAACGATGTGGCGGAAGGTGAGTGGCAGGAGCGCAACGGATAAGACAGTGGAGGTGGACGATGATGTAGGAGGGGCGATAATGGAATAGATGAAAACAACATTCGAGGGTAAGTCAAGTAGTAAATGGTTTCGGGATTTTAAGTCCTAAAGGACTAAAATGAGGAAAAGGTGGTTTAATAAGGCTATTTCAGAAACTGCCATTTAGCCCCTCCCCCCCCCCCCACCCCCGTCGATAAAGTTCAGATGACAAATGAGGGCCGAGGAGTGGGCCATTGAATCTCAAGGGTTCATGTGGGATGTAAGGTAAAGTGAAGGGGATTTAATGCGGAGGTTAAGTGTGGAGGAAGGGAAAGGGTAAGGTAAGCAGTGGTGGGATGAGGCAGGAGGGGATAAGTGGTAGTGGTTTATTGGACGGGAGATATGAAGTGAAAAATGACATGGAGGTGACGTGGGGTGAAAAGATTTTGGAGCTCACTGCAGGGGTAAAGAATGTACGGGAGCTTCAACGAGGTTGAACCCCCGCAGTGATTTCAGGCCACACATTGCGGTTACCCATGCTAATGTCATGATCAACTGTTGGGGTTTGGCTTTATTTAACGTTCATGCTCATTGCTTCCCCATAGAACACCTCAACGTACTTATCAAGCTATCACTTGATCACGCCTGTTGAACCTGCATGACCTTTAGCATGTGGAAAATTACGTGCGAGCATCGGTAAACGGTTTGATGAAAACTGCATTCGGGAGTAAGTTTAGGTGGTAAGTCGTTTCAAGATTTTAAGTCTTGAAACACTAGAATGAGGGAAAAGTTGTTCAAGAGGGTGGTTTTAGAAACTGCCCATTTCAGCACCCCCTCCCCCCCCCACCCAGCCGATAAACTTCGGACAACAAATGAGGGTCGAAAGGGAGTGTGGGCCATATGATTGCGAAGAAGTGTGTAGGATGTGAGATAAAATGAAAGGGGTTTAATGAAGTGATGGGATACCCGATGGGGTTGGCAGAAATTATTTAATGAAATGTGGGTAATGAATTATTTAAATGCAATGGGATTTGGTGGGGTTGGCAACTAAGGCTTGGCCCACTTTAGACATAAAATTAATGTTTTAAATAGATATTTTTAATAAAAAATATAAACTTATATTTATTAAAAATTAATATTTAAAATTAAAATTATATAAATAAATCATCAGAAAGCATAAAATTAATATATGCCCTCAATATTTAACTTAGAAGGAATGGCAATTTCACACTGAAAATTTTAAATTTTTAGTGTGTCAAATATGTTACAACATTGACTCCAATGGGGACTGCTTCCCCCTATGGGATGTAGAGAATAAGAAAATCATTTGCCTTTAGTGTTGGGCATGGAGTCATACTGTAAAACAGATCATCAACCATCATTTGCCATAACCAACTCTCCTAGATAAACCCTCTCATTTGAATAGCCTACTAGTGCAGACTGCAACCTGCAAATGTGGAATGAAACCATATGCTAGCACTAATCTAGATACTCTTTCATAATGAAAACTAAAAATTATAAAATGAAATATAAACTGATGTATCACACCATTTATAAACAATGAACACACTGATCTACTGCATACTGAAATTCTGAATATCTATCCAACCCCCACATTATTGTCTAGCTGAACTATAAAGGTTTACCTTGTTAGGTGTAATCTGCTTTCCAATGTGACCAAATGTGGAGTGGATTTATTGACAAACCACGTTGCTAACAGCTAAAAATATGAAGAAGATATATAATATGAATGCAAACTCCAATGGAAAACCTATACTCACATGTGTACTTTAAAAGTTGCGTCCTCTACTGACATTTTAGATTTCTGATCAAGGCTGAGAGGGAGATACATATATTTCTTACTACAAGTATAAAAAAACCTCACGTAGTAGTAAAAGCAACCGAAATTTCAAAACAAGAGTGGGATAGATAATCCAGTGGAATCGACATTCGACAAAATGGAGTCGCCAGGTGAAACTAATGCAACCAATACAAATGCCTATTCCTTGTTCACCAGAAAGAAGTAGATCTAAACTTTATCATTCCCCAGAGAAAGATATTTACTTTGCTCCTCAGAAACGACACCAAATTTTGTACCTGTTTCCCATAGGTAGTCCTTGGCTACAAAAGCTACGCTAGGAAACCAACTCAACCAACCTTTAGGTTCAAGCTGGCCCTTGAACCAGAGGGGGCTCCCTCAGTTGTTACGAGGCTTTATTTAAGGTTGTTCACCTGTCACTGAAAAACAAACTTTGAAGCACAATGGCCAAATTTATGGTTTTAATTGGGGGTGGTAGATGATCAATGACAATTCATATTTATGATTTAAAGGCTCTCTCATGGGGTTCCCTTTGAAAGTGTCAGTTTCCAGCCTAACAGAACGATTTGATTTGTATAAGAATTTGTTCGAAGAATGTAAGGAGATTCCTAATAATTGAGTAACGAGATTGATTACTCAACAATTAGGAAGATTTGGATGCGTGTAGAAGATTTCTACAGCCCAACAAAACATATTCAGGGAAGATAGAAGTACAAACAATAAAATCAGTTCAAGGAGGAGTTAGCTTAGACAAACAGTCCAATATACTTGGCTCTTTAAATGATTATTAATTTGAAGGGGATTTCAGGAAGATTGAAACTCAATCTATCATTACCCATATCTTCTAAAATGCTTGGAACATGTGCAGAAAACATATATGGAAATACTGGAAAAACTTACTAGAAGCACAAAATTCTGTCAAAACTAGAGCCATAAGGCTTTGATTAGAAATACTACAAAAGAAGCTTTATTACAGAGTGAATATTCTTGGCATAAAAATCCCACACTTAATACTTCAATTGATGAAGTATTTATAATGTTTACGTAAAAAATATCTTGCAACAAAATGCAAGATTTATTAAAAATAGAACGAAAGAGATAACAATTACTAAAGTTGTTTTAAAATTGATTACAAATAACCGAAAGAAATGTTGCTTCTTATTTTGTTGTATTCGTTTTAATGATTGGATCCTATTGTGGAGTTGTGCTGCTATTACACTGGCCTCACTGTCACCTTATGAGCTACTTTATTGTGTTCTATTGATCTTCGATGCCAAAATATGCTCAACTAATTGCTAGGTATTCTTCGAATACAAAGATGTTGCCTTCAAATCTTGAAACAATTTTAACTGCTTGCTATGAGATAGGCATATGGCATGAAGGGAGGAGATGATGTGGACGCAGAAATGCTGCAAAAGCTGAGGTGATTTAAGATGGGTGGTTTAAGTGGGGAGTAAATGTGATTGGTGGAGTTAACCAACAAACAATGTGGTAGAAGGTGAGTCACAGGAGCACATTGGATTAGACAATGGAGGTGGGCAATGACGTAGGAGGGATGGTAATGGAATAGATCAAAACCATGTTCGGGGGTAAGTCACGATGGTAAATGGTTTCGAGATTTTAAGTCCCAAAAGACTAAAATGAGGAAAAGGTGGTTTAATAAGGCGGTTTTGGAAACTGACCACTTCGGAACCCCCCCCCCCCAGACCCCACCGATAAAGTTCGGACAGCAAATGAGGGCCGAGGAGTGATGTTGGCCATTGGATCTCAAGGCAGCATGCGGGATGTAAGGTAAGGTGAAGGGGATTTATTGCGGAGGTTAAGTGTGGAGGAAGGGAAAGGGTAAGGTAAGTGGCAACAGGATGAGGCAGGAGGAGATAAGTGGCAGTGGATGATTGGATGGGAGATATGAAGTGAAACGTGACGTGGGGCATAAATATTTGGGAGCTTCCTGCGGGGGAAAGAATGTATGGGAGCTTCAACGAATTTGAACCCCCGCAGTGATTTCAAGCCACACATTGCGGTCAACCATGCTAACGTCACAGTCAACTGTGGGGGTTTGGCTTTATTTAACCTTCATGCTCATTGCTTCCCCTCAGCACACCTCAATGTACTTATCAAGCTATCGCTTGATTGTGCCTCTTGAACCTACATGACCTTTAACATATGGCAAACGACGTGGGAGAAATGGTAAATGGTTGGATGAAAACCGTGTTCAGGATTAAGTTCAGGTGGTAAGTCATTTCGAGATTTTAAGTCCTGAAATAATAAAATGAGGGAAACATTGTTAGAGGGTGGTTTCAGAAATTTCCCATTTCACCTCCCCCCCTCGAAAGGGAGTGTGGGCTGTATGATTGCAGAGGAGTGTGTGGGATGTGAGATAAAATGAATGGGGTTTAATGAAGTGATAGGATACTCGGTGGGGCTGGCGGAAATTATTTAATGAAATGTGGGTAATGAATTATTTAAATGCAATGAGATTTGGTGGGGTCGACAACTAAGGCTTGGCCCACTTTAGACATAAAATTAATGTTTTAAATAAATATTTTTAATAAAAAATATAAACTTATATATTTATTAAAAATAATTTATTTAAAAAATAAAATTATATAAATAAATCATCAGAAAGCATAAAATTAATATATGCCCTCAGTATTCAACTCATAAGGAATGGCAATTTCACACTGAAAATTTTAAATGTTCAGTGTGTCAAAATATGTTACAATAGGAGGAGTGGGTGTTCTTCATTATAATGTTCCACTATTGGGGTTAGTGGTTGTCAATGGTGAATGTATGGATGAAACTTTCACTTATAGTAATAATAACAAAGCCAACATGCTTTCATTTACATGTTGTTATTGTAGTTGAACTATTCTGTTTGCTTTAGCAATGTATGGTTTTTAACTACTTTTTATTCAATTGTATGAAGCTTGTTGAATGTGTGTTGTTGGATTAACCCGTCACTTTAATTTGTGGATTATTCCGCATTTTAGCTTGTGATGTCATTCTGCTCGTGTGTTCAATTTAAGCTACGTACTATTACAAGCTTCTAAGGAGTGCACTTCCTTTTTCCTCCATGTGTTAGAACCCCTATGCATCACACTTGACTCTCTGTGGTGTCACACACTTTCTCTCACTCAAAGTTATATTACTTACCTCTGCACTCTACCATGGTTAAGGCATTAAACTACCGCCCACTTCTAGGATTCCTACTCCAAACAGTTTGGGGTCTAGTCAATGCAACTTCTTATCAAGGAGATCCACTGAATTTTGGTGGGTCCAACATTGTCTACAGGACCCAAGAATCTCTCTACACTTATGTAATTGGTGTAGAATATATAATCATGAGATATGAAACTACAGGATCAGATTTTTTCATACATTCCATATCACACCACCATCATGCTTCAAATAATAATCATCCAAGAGTTTCTCAACAAGATTTATAATAATCCATGGGGCTATGTCTGCACATATTTTCATGAATATTGATATATTTTTGTAACAAAAACCGGAAAAATCATTCAAATCACACAAGTCCACATTGAAATAGTTAATAGCATACTAGGATTTAAACATGACAAGTGGCTAATGTCTTTCATTTTAGCATCAACAGGTAAACAACATTGTTATAGGAGTGTCTTAGAGTTGATCAATCTTTACAAATAAGTTCCAACCCACTGTTATTTGCATGCATCATTAGTGTAGGAATTTACAGGGTAAGTTCCTCAGACAGAACATCAAAGGACACCGCTCACAAATAGACCACAGATCAATACACCCGTATTTTTGACGTGGTTAAAACCCTCAAAGAGGGAAACAATCCACGGCCTGAGCTAACGTGACCACTTCAGGCAATTTATTAATAAAATAATGAAAATTTACATAAGCTTCTCTTGTGAATAGTTAACCTAAAAATGACCTCCATGCTCTTTAAATAGAGATCATGGACCAATCGAGTGTTAAGCCACGGATCAAGTGTCGGTAATACCGAGGAGAGAATGAACCGTCGGATCACTACATATCG
>APFE031173594.1:71003-85778 GCA_000404065.3 Pinus taeda | reverse complement strand
CTCGTAGGCCGATTTATTTTCATTAAACTTTACATCTCTTCTAATGATAACATTTTTGGACTTAAATGGAATAAGTCTATATCCTTTGACATCTTCAGAATATCCAATAAAGATACATTTTTCACTCGTAGGTTCTAAATCTTTACGTTTGTCATCTGGAATATGGGCCCATGCTTCACTTCCAAAAACACGAAAGTGACTCACATCTGGTTTAATAGAGCTCCATGCTTCTTCTGGAGTGATATTCTTTAAAGCCTTAGTAGGAGCGCGATTTAGTATGTAATTTGCACAGTTAATTGCTTCTGCCCAATAGTTAAGACTAAGTTCTTTAGATTGAAGCATATAATTAGCCATTTCCTTTAAGGTGCGATTCTTCCTTTCAGCTACACCATTTTTTTGTGGAGTATATGTAACAGTATGTTGCATTTGGATTCCATGCTCAGTGCAAAAGTTGATGAAGCCTTTTTAACATATTTTCCGCCATTATCTGATCTTAGCTTAAGAATTTGATGTCTAGATTGTTTTTCAACAAAGGCCTTAAAGGCCAAGAATTTGTTAAATACTTCACTCTTGAGTTTTAAGAAGTATACCCAAGTGTGTCTGGAGAAATCATCAATGAAAGTTAAGAAATACTTGTAGCCAGAGAAGGAAACAACTGAAAGTGGACCACATAATCACTATGCACAAGCTGTAGAGGGGTTGAGGCATGCCAAGAGGCACGTTTTTCAAAACTGTCCTGATGATGTTTTCCGAGTACACATCCGGAACAAACACCATCTCTGCAAGATACCATAGGAAAACCTGTCACCATATTTTCTTTACATAGATGCTGAAGGGAGCGATAGTTTAAGTGACCAAATCGCTCATGCCAAAGTTTGCTCACTTCATCATTATGAGCAACAAATACTGAAGGAAGATTTGATGACCCAAAGTTGCGAAACTTGTACAACCTTGTGGAATCATCAGCAATACCAGTAGCTAAAATATGTCTAGGATCTTTAGATCCTTAATTACAACATCATGAGGTGAAAATTCAACAATTTTACCTTCACCTGAATGAGTTATCTGATATAAGATAGAAGGTTGCACGATAAGGTTGGAACACATAATACATCATTAAATTGACCATTGTATATATGAACAGTTCCAGTCCCTACAACACTAAGAGATCTATCATCACCAACATATATATTTTTGGTGTTACAATCATTTAAAGAAGAAAACATGGCTTTATTTTTGGCCATGTGATAAGAAGCTCCAGAATCAATGAGCCACTCATGAGATTGAGAGGAAGAAGATACATTTAGTGCATATCCAGACCGAGATGCTTGACAACCACATTCAGAAAGTGCCATTCCTGAAGATGAATTTGAAGAGTGCTCCAAATGGATGTTATGCTTCTTCATTGCTGCTTCCAACGCTTCCATCTTCTTAAAGCATTTAGATTCTAAGTGGCCATCTCGATTACAAAAGTTGCAATGTCTATCAGTCTTCTTGCCTTTGTTTTTATTTGCCTTATCATTCTGGTGAAATGATTTTTCATTTTGAGGCTGAAATTGCTTAGGACCCTTGTTTGCTTTAGGACCATTCTTTTTAGGATATGACTTCTTAGGATTCTTTGAGTTTGGTTGTTGCTGGGCGATTAACGCTTTCTTAGAAGAGTTTCCAAGATTAAGAAGACCAAGGTGTAAGAGTGTTCTTGTTCTCTTTAAAGAATCACAAACAGAATCAAAGGAAGGTGCCTTGTAGTCTTTTCCTTGACAAATGAAAGCTTCCCTTATAGAATGGAAGGTGGAAACAAACACAGAGTAGGCTGGTCCCAACATAGTAAGAATGGAATAGATAAGGTTATTATCTTCTCTATTAACCTTAACACCTTCCAAGAGAAGTCTAAGGGTCTTGAACTTGGACAAAAAATCTTCAATGTAAGAAAAATTATTGGGGTCCAATATAAGAAACTCATTTTCAAGTTGATGGGCTTTAAGTTCATTTTTGTTTCAAAAAACTTTATTATTCTACTTCATTGCTTCTTCAGGAGTATCAAGTTCTGCAATATGGAATCTAAGATCTGGAGAAATAGACATCCATATCAACCCACGTGCTTGATCTTGCCTATTTTCCCATTTAGTTGCCTTATCTTCATCTTTCGATTTAGTTTCTTGGCCTGAGGCTATTCTGTAAAGACCTTTACTTCTAAGTAAATCCACAATGTAGGACCACCATTGGAAGTAGTTGGTGTTGTCAAGAATAACTTGGCATGGAATTTCCATTTTAATAGAAAATAAAGCTATATATGCTGAAACTAAGTTTTCCAATGTAAAGATCTCGAAAAATTAGGCTGGTTAAAAAAAAACAGCTCTGAAAACGGCTTCCGGATAAAGAACTTATGGCTTTTTGAAGAAAAGTTTATGAAGGCACTGACGAAGTGTGGGAATGTGCAGAAATGAAAGAAAACACCCATTTTCCAACAAAAAAGAGATTTGAACCCAAGACCTCTACTCTCATAAATTAGCTTTGAACCAAGTGAGCTAAACAAAAAGTTTGAGAGAGAGAGAGAGAGAAGGGGAGGGGGGGGGGTGGGGGCCCTGTTGTGTTTTTTTTTTGTCACTGAGCTTGGGATTGCGTGCTGCTTGAGAAAGCTCTTTTTATCCTACAAAAACAAAAACACAAAACCCAACCTGGACATAAAAAAAAAACAAACTTACGGCTTAAAATTAGCTTTACCTGGAAACTAAATATTTTCCTCAATGTTTCTGATTTTTCGAGATCACACTAAGGCGTAGCAGAAAAGAGCATACGCATGAGAAAAATCCTTCCTTTCTGTTTCTAATTTGCCTAGATCGCACAAAGTCGCAGGGAAAAGAGCATATGCAGAAATGAAAGGTATAGATCTGGTAATAAAAAAGAAGCTAAATAAACCGAAATAATAAACAGAGAGAAAAATAACTAGAAACTGCAAAAAAACATTGTATACCTCCAGATCTTAAAAATGATGTAGCTAGGGCTACCAGAAACCTTTTCGCGTGAAATGAAAAGGGTTCCTCACTGGAACAGATGATCCTAAAACAAAAAAGTAGTCCTCTCGGCTGGAAAGCAGTCAGAAACAACAGATCTAGGAAACGACAATTGGATGCAGTTCTACTGGCTTCAGATTTGGATCACCAACGGACGCGGCCCTCAAATAGCTCTGATACCATGTAGGAATTTATAGGGTAAGTTCCTCAGACAAAACACCAAAGGACACTGCTCAAAAATAGATCACAAATCAATACACCAATATTTTTGACATGGTTAAAACCCTCAAAGAGGGAAATAGTCCATGGCCTGAGCCAACGCGGCCACTTCAGGCAATTTATTATTAAAAGAATGAAAATTTACATAAGCTTCTCTCGTGAACAATTAACCTACAAATGACCCTACATGCTCTTTAAATAGAGATCATGAACCAATCAGGTGTTAAGCCACGGATCAAGTGTTGGTAATACTGAGGAGAGAATGAACCTTCAGATCACTACATATCGTGACCGTCGGATTGTAAGTTACAAAAGTGCATAGTAAAGAAACAAACTTTACCTAACTCTATAGTAGACCAAGTTATACTTAACTATTCCTATGTGTTGGAATATCCTAACAATTAGGATCTCAATCATACAAGAAAAAATCGTTGTAATAGGATAAAAGTTTTCCTTGCACAAGTTCATTGTTTTAAGGTTGATCTCTTCTCTACAAAGAATATAGTATCTTTCTGTTAAGTAAATCAATCATTAGAATACAGTAAATACTTTTGCCATTTTCTGCGAAGAACAAAAATTGACAACATCACAATTTTCATTTACACCAACAAAGCTTTGTCCCTTTCTTGAAGTTACCCAACTTACCACCTGCACAATCTCTAGGTCTTGTCCTTGTTTTCTTTTATAGAAGACAGATTCTAACCATATTTACTCGATATCCATAGAAGAGTTTCCAGGAAGGAAATTCTCTTCCATCTTATTCCTAGATTCTTCCCACATTATATCAGATACACCAACTGGCTTGCTTCGCATTCATGGATCATTCATGCTGAGAGAAGAGTGCTTAAAATCATATTTAGGATTCCCTATCTCACTTTTATATGTATAGATAATTTCCTATATATCCCTGTCAGGAAGAGGAAGTTGAACCAGAGGCAAGCATAGCTAGAAATAGAGTTCAACTATATTTGAATACAAAGAAGAGCTAAATATTGATAGAGGCTAGAGAATCTAAAATGGTGTTGAACTGCAGCGATGTAATAGTCCTAAAATAATAGTTTGAGCAATCTACTCGAGGAATCGTGTGTAGCTAAAACTATTTTGTCTGAATGTTGACCCAACAATCCTTTGGAGATCAATTCTTAAATCCAGGACAACAAACTCGACCTTCAAATTTCAGCTCATTAACGCATACCAAAGAAAACTCATTTTCACCAGACTGCATTGAAACAAAATCAAGTCAACAAAATTTGCGGAACTCAACCATCGAGGTTAAATGAAACCGAATCAACTCATTAACACGTACTTAGGAGTCCACCTAACATTTTTTCATACATCTTCTTCTTCTAATCTTCACCTCCTAATTTTGATGGTGGATCACTTCATTGTTGCTAGAAGTTTCTGATTTGGGTTTTTCATCAATAGCCACCATGGATCTTGTCTTCTATATTTCATCTTCCACTTTTTACAATAGGTGATCTGATATTTAAGCCAAATTCCAATTTCCACTTTAGTCTTCCTTGCCTTCTCCAATTGAGTTTTTAATCAGAAATTTCCTCCTTAACTGCATACCCTCTCTCCTCAAGAATCTGCAGAAGTTTCTTTAGATCTTTATTCTCCAATGTGAGCTTCTCTAATAATTTTTATTCAACTTTATTTATAGCTTCAAGTGCCACTAGTTTCTTAAACTCTTCATATTCAAATTTATGCATGGGAAAGACACCTTCCTCACTTCTTTAGGAGTCAACTTCAAAACATTGATGATATTCTTATTTTATAATTCCAAAATCATCATCACTAGATTGGCATAAAAAATGGCCATGACTGAAAATATTGTTTTCCATACCTTTTACCAGGATGAGAGGTTCTTCAGGTTTTGCATTACTCTTGGCTTGTTTTCAACCCTTCTTCGTTTGTGATTGTTTCCTACTGTTCTTGGTCCTTATCCCATGATCTATTCTCGAGAAATCAAGCTCCACAGAGAGAAACCACTCTGATACCAATTTTTAGAAATCTTGTCATTACTGAGAGGGGGGTGAATCAGTAGTGAATATAATTATATAACTTTTGTCTCTTTTATTAAAGCACAAGATTTAGTAACCCATCGGCAAAACTAATGAAACCAACATGATGTCAATAGATAAGAGCATGTAAAATAAACATAAAACACCATAAATAATATCAATGCATGCATATAAGAGAACACAAATGTTTATGGTGGAAAAACCCTCTTCAGGGAAAAAAACTACTTGTTTTTCTTGCTAAAATATTATATTAAGTGTTGAACAAATTTATACATGGAAGATCTATCAACAACTAGTTGGAAGACTCGACTATTATAATAGTTCGCTAAGAACACTAGATAGAAAGACTCTTCTCTCATGACTCTATGAACACTCCTTCACTAAAATCCACCACGACCAATGAGCCTCACCCAACACTACTAGACTCTAAAGAAAGATGCTTCCCATTACGATTTTCTAGCCAGAAGGCCCCCACCTTCTCTACACATTGTCTCCAATGAAGCCTCAATACCTTCAATACCTCCATGTGAACCATGTTTCATGCATTTTCAAATTGGGCTCTCAAATCTACTCAACATGCGAAAATCACTGATATGAATCCAAAAATCATAAGTTAATAGACACACTCTATTCAACACAACTACAAATATGCAATATGCTAGACAAAACACTATAGCACACTCTCATACCATCAATCCCATGCCTCAATACTCTCACACAAGTATATGCCAAATTATCCTCAAAAAACTCGAAACCAATACCATGGGAAAATACCATGGTTACAACAATACATAGGACACCTATACCATAGTAATACCGAGACCATGGTAATACCAATACCTAGACCACCTATACCAAGGTAATACCAATACCACATTCCAACCTACTCCACACATATACCAATACCATGTTAATTCCAATACCAAACACACTTGTACCATGGTAATACCAATACCAAGTGCCAACCTGAGTATTATACATGTTCTCAAATCAAATACTAAGGGAAAATACCAAGGTATTGTTGTACTGATACTCAATACTGGGGGGGAACCAAGTCTTAATAAAACCTGCAACCACATTCACAAAACCTAGAAAACTTGGCTACAACCACACTCATAAGATTTCATATGTGTGGTTAAAATCCTCAATCGCACGCATAAGACTAAATCCATGTAGTTGTGGCAGAATATAAAAAAAAACAAGAAACTTCTCAGCACGAAGCCTCTACCAACCTGCTCCACAAATTGTGATACTTCCTCATCACCTGCACAATTGTCAACACATCTATGATTAGCCCAACAACTCTTAACACACTCATCTCAACCCTAATAAGCCAAGCTGCTCTAGACATAGGCCAATAATACCAGCAACCAATCAAGCATAGACAATTGCAACTCATACTACCATCACGCTACTAGGCTGACATTAATGTCAATCAACAATCACTACAATACAACATCAATGTTAACATACTGGTGTCCCACAATGGCTTTGTTCCTAAATTCATGACTTTAAAATATTGTTTCCATTCAGCCCTATGGCTCATTTTGTGCATTTGGATGGAAATACCACATCCTTCATGACACCATGGGTACACAAAATTCATGAAACTAGTCATGAGGAAATGTGATAACTTTAAATCATACCTCATCAGTAGTTTATTCATGAGGTGAACTTGGAATTATTTTTCAATTCCTATCATAGAAAACTAGGTTAGCTGATAACCTAAACCATCATGAATCTATATACTGAATTTAGATACATAATTTAAAGTTAAAGATCAATGAAATATTAATACTTGTCTTAATTTTCACCTTGACACTTTATTTACACCTGTTGGCTCAGTTTCCCATTATAGCAAACATCAAGTAACTAAATTACATATTTTAGAATATTTAGTATATTGAAAATAGACCTTATAGAATCAAGTTGTCTTCAAGTCATCCTATAACCTTTTGCTTTTCTCGTACAAACACTGGATTGGTTTTCAACCCGATAATCATCCAATGCCTTCTCTTCTCTTTGGCCACATACACGTAATGGATTGGTTTCTTGTCTATCAAGCATCCATTTCCTTCTCTTCTCTTTGACCATGTACACATAATGGATTGGTTTCCATCCTAAAAAGAATCCAATTCCTTCTCCTCTCTTTGACCATGTACACACACTAGATTGGTTGCCAAGTCTGATAAGATCCTAGTGCCTTCTCTTCTCTTTGAACACGTACACACACTGGATTGGTTTCTAGTCTGAAAAGAATCTAGTTCCTTCTCTTCTCTTCTATTTCAAATTTACTAAGTGGCTCATTGGCCCTAAGTTGATCATGTAGTAACAAATAGGTATAGATAAGCCCAATCTCTACGCTATGAGTGTGGGCACTATTGAGCAGTAAAAAGGGTCTTTTTCACCTCTATTTACCCTACATTAATTGTCAATCCTAGAATGATTTTTTATTTCAAAGAGTGTACTCAGTTTGAGGTGGTCATTTGTCAAAGTAATGCTAGTAGTATAGTGCTCTCAATACAAGAGTAAACTGATGCTTGAAATGAAATCTATTTGCGGAAAGAAACCTGGAATTCAAGTCATGTGTTCATAAAGCTACAACAATTTATCAGTTGAGGGTATAGTAACAATAACTCTTCCCTCTGTAAACTGATGCAATAAAAGAAGCACTCAAAAGAAGGATCGTCAAACTGGGAACTAGACAGTATAGGTCAATGTTCACTACATTTTCAAACCTTCTGCACACCAAAGTAATGATGATATTCAAATAGCAAGAAATGGAACACCAACTATCTTTATGAATAAGATTGAACAACAACACCTTAACCTATGAATGCAACAATAATTATAATCTACGAGAACTAAGTAACAACTTCCAATTTGAACAACAACCAAAAATGGAACAGCAAACTCTCAGAAATAAAGTATAGAGCAACAATTGAAATTGAAATGTAAAACTACCCAAGTTAAACATGCAACACACTTAATTAGTAAAAGGAACAGTAATCAGAGCTCGATACAGTACACATGAATCATAGCTATAGAATAGCAGCAACTGTAATGTAATAGCAATTTCTTCGGAATAGCAATGGTTTCAGAACAACAATGGTAACAGAGTAGCAATTCCGAATAAATAGCAATCACGATTTTAAGAGTAAAACATACAGTAGTACTAATTTAAGAACATACAGCTCGGTTAATCTGTAAGGAACAACAATGCTATGTGATTTTTCAGGAGGAACACTAATACGATGCAGAGATAGAATGATAACATAGCATTCTTGTTGTGAGTAAAAATAATATTTAATCAAGTATAACAAAGTCGATATGTAAAATAGTAAAGCACTTTAGATTATTGAGCAGAGTAAAAGAAAGAAATCAAACCACACATCAATCAGAATTATGATATAGGAGCAAGTGATCCACCAGGGTCGGGCCCTTAGCCTCTAAGGACTCACTGCTTCAGGCTACTCCATAATCAATGATAGAACAACAACCAGGTTTTTATATTAAAATATGAAACAAAGTTACAAGGACTTGCTCTTCAAAGAGAGTCAATGATCAAAGTTCAAGTACTGAAGAAAAATTCATAAAAATAATAATAGTCTTCTCTCTCCAAGCTAACAGTGCTACCCCTTTTTATAACAGCCAAACGATGATATTAACAATGTAGAAGATCATTAAGATAGTGATCCATCAGGATCAAAGGATCCTAACGGATTCATAAAGTTGTTAACTTGCAGTTATCTTCTTGTTCTTTTGCATCGATTGGAGATCTCCTTTTCCTTTTTCCGGCTGTTACACTCCAATTTGGATCGCCTTGTTTGAGTGCGGTTCCCCACCAAAGGGACAACAGTTAACTTGGTCTCGTTATTTCCTTTGGGATGACAACCCTCTGTTTTCTCCTCTTCCTACGTAGAAAAAGGGTAATTATTAGTCATTTCATATTCCATATAAACCTTTTAGATTTTATCATATTTCCTACCATATACTTAGCTCACGATGTGAAAAGGTTGTGAATCTTGAAGAAAAGATAACAAGGTAAATGAAAATAACATACCTTCTCTAGTGCCCAACAGACCCCCCTGCTTACCCTTTTTCATGACCTCATGAAAAAATTGTAGTTGACATGCAAGGCAGTGAGGGAGTAGGCTGGAGATGAGATCGCATGAGGAGGTCTACAGCCATGATGTCTAGCTAGGTGTTCAAAAAGATGCCCTATCTGGCCTTCAAGCATTTTGTATAAGGCTTGGTATCCTAGTGTGGGATGCCAAATGACCGGACTCCGGAAACTATAACCTAACCAAGATGGCCCTACCCTCAAAATAAGATCACCATTGAGGCCCAAGCGATCAACAGCTAACTTAAAGTTCTCATAATTGAATGGTTCCCTGCATTGGATATTCAGACTAGAAGTCTGATATCGAAATTTAGCAGCGAAAATGGCAAGGTCTTTGATGGTAAAGAATTATTCTATCCCTTGCCAATTTATTGTTGTATGAATGGGTCCTAATGCTTCAATCACGCCTGGAGTCCTCATGAGGTTCCTATGTTTCTTCCATAACTGCAATGGATTTCTAGGCTCAGCTCTTACCCATAAATCTATTATGTTTTCTTGTGTTTGGAAGGCATTATAGGCTTTAAGCCATTTTATTTGATTAACTCCAAATGAAATAAATGCTTGCAGTTGAATATCCCCAATGAAAGGGCTGGGGTTTTGCTCTGTTTCTTGATCTAACACAAGGTTGTGCAAATAGAATTTGCATAATAATCTCTGAACTTTTACCCCATAGTGCTTACAACAATTTATGAAATCATCAATTGTGTTAATTTGTATAGGGGTTCTTGCTTTGACAGCCTTAATTTTTAATTGCAAATATCTTTCCATTAAAAATAAGTCATATTTTTTAGCAGGCACTCTACATGCCAGGACATCAGTATACAAAGAGCATAAGGTATGCATTTGTTTGATAACTACGTCTAGCCTATGAGTTACCTTTGCGACTCTTTCTTCTTCCTTTTGCCATCCTTGAAAAGCCTAACTTTCAGATAAATTGACATTCCTTAGTTGCTGTTGTAATTCTTCATACTTCTCTCACGGTACAATTTATTCTGTAAGTTTTTCTATTGGTTGCTAAGCTTGCAGCCTCTCATAGGGTTACTTTCCTCGGGTCACTATCCCACATATTAGTTATAGGTGGAAGGTTCACTTGAATCTTCTTATTGCGTCATTTCGTAATTATGGTTCGAACTTCTTCAGAGGATTGTGCCTCTGTCTGAATTTCCTTATCACAGGTCGTTATGTCATTTGTTTGAATTTCGACATGAGTAATAGCTAAACGTTGTTCCTTTTGATTTTGAACAGCAGGCTGGACCTAAGTCCTTTTGACCTTTTTTCTAAGGGGTTTCACCACCGAAGTCCTTTTTGCTCTCTTCCTCATCTTCAGAATCCTTATTTGTTTTCAAAGTCACACAATTACATTAAGTAGTATTTGTTGTTCCTTTCGTAATCTTTTGATTTCCTCCATTTTACTGGAAGGAACAGTCGTTCGTGCACTAGGGCCTAGAATTTCTTCTTGACCAATTTCTTGATTTTTCTCTTGGGGTACTTCCTCATTATTCTACTGATTGGGTTGTTCGGGGGTAGAAAACCTAGCTTGTTTTGCAATTTCTTGGGTAACTTCTTCTTCTCCCCTCTCTTCCTCATCAAATTCTTCAAGTGTATTTTGAATTGGAACAAATTGTTCCTCTTCTTCCTCTTCATCATTTTTCTCTCTAGATGCACTTTCATCATGGCTGGAATGATTCTCTTCTTCTTCTTCCTTGTCGCATAACTCTTCGGATGCACTCTTATCGTGAACATAGTGCTCCTATGGCTCTTCTTCAGTGTGGAGGTTTTGTGGGCTGAGAGGTTGAGTATATTCTCCTATGTTGGCCAAAATCTGGGACAATTCATCCTCTCATAGTGGATTTTGCAACGAGCTTTCCTCACATTACTCTGTTTCTTCTTCAGCCTGCCCAAATTGTTCGATTTCTCCTTCTGTTTCTTCCTCATCGTTCAATTTTATTTCGTTCTCTCCTCCTTCCAGTTGCAAGGGTTGCTCGTCCCCTGAATCAACTACTTCAATCAGTTGACTGGTGTTCCCTTGGGAATTTTCCAGCCTCCCTCTGATCCATGCCAATCTAACGGATTTCCTCTGTTTCAATGGTCTATTTGATGTATTTGCAATATGCTTTCATTTGGGGGATGGCAAAGCCAGTCCCCCATCTATTGTAAAAATTAGCTCTTCCCAGCTGCTCTATTGTTGAGCAAGACTATAACTAACTATCAATCATATCAACCTGTGATGATTTACTACTCATTCTACATGGCAGGCTTTTTTCATGCTTCAGGCAACATCATGTAGTAAAGAATTTAAAAACGTAGGCAAATTCACAGTGCATTTCTATTTTAATATAGCTAAAAGCTTAAGGTGGAATGGTCTTACCACGTCTTTTCTGCCTTCACAAGTAATGTAATTCTAAATGATCTTTGCCAATTCTGCCCACGGTTCTCCCAAAGCTGCTGGTAGAACTCCCTTCCCACTTCGAGTCAGGTTTTTTCCTTCATCTTGGAAGATTTTGATGGCGTCGCGCAGTCTTATCTTCTTTAGAGTCCACACAGATCCAGTGGATGGTAGTCCAGAAACTTTTGTAATTATATTGTCAGTGGCTGCTATTTGTCTCCCTCTTACCGTGGAGTGATATTCTTGCAGGTTCTGTAAGAATTCAATTGCCACAGTCTTGTTGGACTCTTGCAAGCGATTAAGATAAACTATCCATCATACCCTTGTTAGGATTTCTCGTGCGACACTTGAGACTGTCAACACCTATGTTTCTTTACGAATTGATCTTCCTCCCATGCTTAGAAAACTGTCAAAAAAACACGGAGACGACAATGGAACAATAGGTTGTTCCAGCTGTTAGCAACCACAGGAAAAAAAAACGACGAAATAGCAAGCTTGTTTAGAGTTCAAATTACTTGCTAATTGTTGTAGAGCATAACGTGTAAATAATTTTGAAACAGAAAGCCATGCAAATTGAAAAACGATATACTGTTAAGCCTTGCTATTCCCGACTAAAAGTTCTCCCAATGAAAAACTGACATGTATGCCAGTGAATTGTTGGGTTGTGTTATATTATTTCCGTGACTAACCCATGTAGTGAACCGGGGGGTTAGAACGGGGGCGGAGCCCCCCCTTCATTGTGCTAATTATGCAGCAGGGGGGTTTGAGGGGGGCAGGTAGCCCCCCTCTACGGGGTTCGGGGCAGCGGCCCATGAAATTTTTTTTGGACCCTATATTAGGTTGGGCGAACCTACCTATGGCTTAATCGGTCCATGGTTTTGGATGCTTTGGCATGTATAAATATGTATTGTAACATTGAAAGGAACATAATGAAAAATCAAGTTAGTAGTCCCAGTTTTGGGATCCAGTGGGAAATCTCTGTGTATATGTGTTTTATGTGTTATGCTGACACATTTTTATTTTTCCTGTGATTTAGAATTCATATGTAGGTGATTTCTATATAGGGTTAAAACCTACATTTGGTATCAGAGCTCTTTTGGCTTCAAGGGGACGCCTTTGTTGCTGAGGGGTTTCGCTTGAGCCTATGGTAGACCCTGTTTAGTGGGAGATCTGTGAGATTGATTCTGGTGGTGAAAGAAGATGGTGAGCAGTGAAAATATAGAGATTGAGAAGTTCAATGGTCAGAGTTTTGAGTTCTGGAAACTCAAGATGGAGGATCTGTTGGTGGATAAAGATCAGTGGATCGCGATAGATCCAGGTACTAAATCAACGAGAGTGACCGATGAAGAATGGAAGAAGTTGGATCGGAAGGCAAAGAGCACAATACGATTGTGTGTCTCAGATTCAGTATTGATGAATGTATCAGGGGAAGTTATGGCGAAGGCTCTGTGGGACAAGTTAGGGACTTTGTACCAATCTAAGTCTCTGGTGAATAAACTATTCCTGCGGAAAAAGTTGTATAACCTAGGGATGAAAGATGGAGACTCGGTGACAGAGCATCTGAATGCGTTTAATACTATGGTAAGTTAGTTATCATCTGTTGATATTAAAATTTCAGATGAAGATAAGTGCATCAGTATGTTGTGTTCTCTACCAGACTCGTGGGATAGTTTGGTTATTGCAATAGGTAGCAATGCAACTGCTTTGCAGTTTGATGAAATAGTCTCAGCCTTGCTAACGGAGGAGATGAGACGAAAAAATATGGACAACCAGAATGTTGATGCCTTGTCTGTACGAGGACGGTCCTAGAACAGAAGCAAAAATAAGTCATCGAGTGGGAGATCTAAATCTAGAGGGAGATCTAAATCTCCAGGAAAACATATAAAGGTGGTGTGCTGGAAATGCGGAAAGGAAGGACACTTCAAAAGGGATTGTAAATCTAAAGCTCCTGATAAAGGAAAGGGATCTGATGATGCTCCTTCTACAGAGGTGAAAACCACCTCAGATGAAGGTGGGGATGTGTACTTGGCTTCTTCAGTACACATGTAGATCATGAGGCATGGTTGATTGACTCAGGTGCATCCTTTCACTTCACTCCCCATAGAGAGTGGTTCTGCGAGTATGAGAAATACGATGGTGGTGATGTCTTCTTAGGAGATGATAGGAAGGCTAGAATCATTGGTCGTGGAAAAGTAAAGTTGAAGTTGCAAGGTGGAAGGGTTAGAACCCTTCCGGGTGTTCTGCATATTCCTGCATTGGCCAGAAATCTGATTTCTGTAAGCAAGTTGGATGATGCAGGTGTAAAGAAAGTGTTCGAGAAGGAAACCTGCAAGATGGTTCGATGAGCACTAGTATTGATGCGGGGAGTTCGGATTGGAACTCTGTACAAGCTGCAAGGTAGCATTGTTGTTGACGGGTGCAATAGTTCTATGGTTCCTGAAAATGGAGCAGAAAATCTAGTGGTCTCTGGAGAGAAGACCATGTTGTGGCATCAAAGGCTTGGACATATTGGAGAGAAGGGCCTTCGAACACTTCATGGTAAAGGTATGGTATAAGGTATGAGTAATAGCTCTCTGGATTTTGATTTCTGTGAAAATTGTGTATATGGGAAGCAGAATCAGGTGAGTTTCCCCTCTGGTGGTAAGAGGACGAAACAGATATTAGAGCTTGTGCACAGTGATGTGTTTGGACCTATGAAGGTTCTATCACTGGGTAATTCTGTGTACTGTGTGTCATTTATAGATGACTTCTCAAGGAATACATGGATATATTTCCTTAAGAATAAATCTGAAGTCTTTGATAAGTTTAAAGAATTTAAGGCTCTGGTGGAAAATCAAACAGAGAAGAAGACAAAGGTGCTGAGGACAAATAATGGTGGAGAATTATGCAGCAAGGAATTTGAAGAATTTTGTAAGAAGTGTGGTATAGCACGGAAGAAGACTACTCCATATACACCTCAGCAAAATGGAGTCGTAGAAAGAATGAACAAAACATTGATGGAAAGGGCAA